>LZPO01076375.1:52589-67497 GCA_001675575.1 Neotoma lepida
TCTTCTTCTTCTTCTTCTTCTTGTGTGTTGGGACAGGGTTTCTCTGTGTAGCCTTGGCTGTCCTAGAACTCAGTCAGTAGACCAGGATGGCCTTGAACTCATAGAGATCTTCTTGCCTCTGCCTCCCAAGTGCTAGAGTTAAAGGTATGCACCAACACTGCCTGGNCCACTGCTGATTTTCTTAATAGCCAGCTTGGGAGTTGAATATAAAAGCTACCATGGACCATGATGGGAAGAGAGACACTGTGGCTGCATATCATTCCTTGGTTTAATGTTAAACCAGTGGAAAAGAGCAATAAGATACAGAGTTACAAAAAGCAGTCTATGAGTATATTACAATGGTGGGTTTGGAACTTTGCAGTCTATTACACAGACTTGGAACTTTGCAGTCTCCTGCCATCTAAAAGTCAGTACAGTNTAGTTTTCAAATAATGGAATTATCTTCTTTTTGTCCCAGTTCCTGCAATCCTCCNATCGCACGCTCCTGTATAATCACAAAGTAGAGAATTCACCATAACAGGAGCTCAATGTATGCCNTAGGGCTGAGAAGATATTACAGTTGGTAAAGTACCTCCAAAACAACCATGAAGACCTAAGTCTGATCTCCAGAACATGTGTAAAAAGCTGTGTATGGTGGCCATTCCCTTGTAATTCCAGATCTGGGAAGGCAGAGAAAGAGAGATACCTGGGGTCTTTTTGCCAGCTACTCTCAACATCTTGGATAATTCTAAGCTGTTGAGAGATTCTGTCTTAAAAACAAGGTGCATAGTTTCTGGGAAATGATACTAGAAATTGACTCTGTCCTTCACATACAGTTCCCCCGTTAACATGCATGCACNCACATGAATGCATACATAAACTTGTGTATGAACACATACATACACACACACACATGAGAGAGAGATAACTTTGCACATTGTAGGAAGAATGATGTTACTCTGGTACAATGGCACAGACATATTTGTTTATAACTTTCCCCAAGCCTGGGCTTTTTAAAGTACTCCCATGACAGACTAAGTACTGTTTTCCCTTAGTTCCACTCTTCTTAAGTTGTATACTATTGGCTACAAACCTGTCCTTTATGGCACTTTGATCCTTCTTCCTTCTTGGCCTCTCCATAATATTTTTTCTACACAGACAGTTTTGTTTTCTATCACAATCTTGTGTAAATTATATCAACTGTAGCATCAGTATGGATGCCTTTCTTTCTCTTTTCTCTATTGTTTGGCTTGGGCCCCTTCTCCCCTCACTTAATACTTTTTATGACCATGATGATGATTATCCCTCTGCTGAGAATAGATCCCAATAAGTACTCAGTATTCATGGATAATTTGAGAATAACTGCAAAATAGAAAGAGANGTTTAATTAGATCATATTCCCCTTAGATAAATCTTATGCCATACAAATTCTTCTTTTCTAGTAAAATACATGGTTCAAGAAGGAAAAATAATGTCACTGGAGAAACATCTTAGATTGGAGACCTTGTTAAATTCAAAGACAGGTGGCTTCAGAAAAATGTGAAATATTCTCTATTTGTTCTTACCTCAACCACAGTTCATATTAGACTGTATGTCACTATGTATTGGGAGCTTCTACTCTTTTACATTAAATAGCATAATCTGGAAACACAGAGATTTTCTCTTATTGCTCTTTTTGTCCCAACTTAGTGCTTGGAGAGTGGCTGCCACACATAACGATTCTCAAACAAACTTTTCATTTTGATTATTTTCCAGGAGAAGCAGAGTTTAAATTTTTTTCTCACTATTATATAAAGCTCACACTTTGCCAATTGAAATAATACAGTATATGTTGTGGGATGTCTTTCTGTATGCTGTGAATATGTGTGGCTCCCACTGGATAATAAATAAAGCTGTTTTGGCCTATGGCAAGAAAGCTTACAGCCAGGTGGGAAATCCAAGCAGAGATTCAGAGACAGGAAGGACAGGACAGAGTCAGGAGAGATGCCAGCCTGCCATCAAAGGAACAACATGCCAGCAGACTGGTAATGCCATTTCCATGTGGCAATACATAGATGAACAGAAATGGGTTAATTTAAGATTAAAGAGCTAACTAGCAAGAATTCTTAGCCATAGGCCACACAGTTTGCAAATACCATTAAGCCTCTAGATGATTATTGAGGGATCATGGGGCCAGGTAGGACCAGAGGAATGCAGGACTGTGGAGCCACGTGGGACCAGAGAAAACTTCCAGCAACAAGTATATTTTATATAGGCACATATATTAGAACATTTATTCAGGTAAACAACTCAAAAGAATACATTTGAAAATATGAACATTCGTNACTTAAAAACACAAAGGTAAAAATTAGCATCTCCAACCTTAAACACAAAGANTTTCAGAGATGCTGTATCTCTATGAAACAACATAACATGTTAAGAGGGGCTAAGTCAAATCTTCTCATGCTCTATGTCTTTACCCACAATTCTATTGTTTGCTGAGTGCTGGAAGCAGTGAAAGCCATTACACATGGAATACCAACTCTTCTGATTGTAGTTAGCCACAAAAAGAAAAAAAATACCAAAATATGTTTCTGTCCTTTGATTCCCCTGGGCAGAATAGAGATACAATGTCTGTATCACAAACACAAGATGATATACTTAAAAAAGAAGGCCTGAGTAAGAACACTATCAACATTTTCATGAAGACCAGAGAATACTTAATCTAGGGGCAGAGCTAGGAGTGAAATCAGATAGCAAGAGGCACTGTGCAATGGAAATTCTTCACTGCAACTTGAAAGAATCTTCAGAAGGTCTAAATGAGAAAAGGTAGTTTTGGTAAAAATATAAAACAGTAGATTGAGGGGATGAAATAATTGGAAGCTACTTGTAGGGAAAGGTATATGTCCACAGGAAGAAAGGAAAAAGACAGAATACATTCCAAATGCAGTATTTTAGAGGAATACTAGAGGATTTAGGATGTAGGACATCTCTTTGATGGTAGTCAATGTTAAATTCCTAACATATATTGTGTTGTTCTTCTTAGTAGTTCTTCTNCTAGTTTACATCTTAATAGGAAAAGTTAAATGCTATCTAGCTCTTCCTTTTTCCTTGAAAGTTTTTCTCATACAGAAAAGGTCTAATGAAACTTGAAAAACAAATCTGGATAATTTTTTACAACTTTTTTATCATGAAGGTACACCAAGAATAAAACTGGTTGTGCTATTTGAATATATTTTAGAAGAGAATGGGGTATTAGAGCAAGAGGAGGATTGGAGTAGTTGGTCCTTTATCATTTCATTTAGCATAAATGTGTTGAAAGTTGACAGGGTGAACATTGTTCTGTCTCTGGATAAATAGCAAAAAAATTATTAAATTCTTAACATTACTGAACAAAATGAAACTGTGGCTATGTTTTCTCAGTACATTTACCAAGAAAGATGTTGAAATGCTTGAGGCTCTGAAGGTGGAGTATTACAATTGTGCATGTCACCTGCTTATGTATCTCTGACTAGTGAGAAGTTACTTAATGCCTAAAATCCTTTTCTCATCTGTAAAACACAAAAAACAACTGAATCATAACCTTCTATGACTAAAATGATGAGTGATGTGTTTAATGAAGACCTATAGTGGCTGGTATGGAGACCTACAAGTATACTAGAAATTCCATCATTCTTGCTGTTGCCACCAATCCTTTCTGATTTCTTCTATTCCACTGTAGCATCTGACCACAGATTTTACTGATATATGCTAAATAAATTGTCTTCCTGAACCCTTTGGCTTGAGTTATAGTCTACTAACTCCAAAATCAACCTCTAGATCAAATCATACCCAGAATCTCCTTTGTACTTACAGCATAGTAATACTAATAAGCAATTAAGTCCTCAGTTTTTAAGTGGTGTATTTCACACTGTATGGAATAATACTTGGATTAATCTGTCATTGGACTACACATTCTGTTAAACTCCATTCTGAGAATTAGGTACAAGAGAATCATTCTCAGACTGGAGCATTCTAGAGGTACTTGAGTCCAAGGTGACCTTGACTGAAGAAAATAGTTAACATTTTAGGCCTAGAAACACAGCACATATAGTTGAACAATGCTTTGAAGTTTTAAGTCCTGTGAAAACCTGGGATCCACATGTGTGATAGCTAACTGATTGTCAACTGGATTTGAATTCCACTAAAATGTAAGCTGCTAAATTTGGTGATATTTTATTTGTGCTCTAATAATAGAGCTTATCTTGAGGTCAGAGGAAAAAACCAACCACTATATTAAACATAGAAGTCAGGCAATGGTAGCACACACCTTTAATTCTAGCATTTGGGAGGTAGAGATTCATCCAGATCTCTGTGAGTTCAAGGCCACACTGGGAACAGAGCCAGGTGTGGTAGCNCATGCCTTTAATTCCCAGCACTAGTTAACTGTAGAGGTCTGGAGGTCTGTACAGACAGAAAGTGATAGAGCTGGGGAGAAAGAGAAAAGTGATGTAGCTGGGTGGAGAGAGGAAGTAAGATTAGGGTACAGAATGGTATATAGGCATGAGTATACAGGAAGTAGCTCTCTCTTTGGCTGAGGATTTCCTAGCAGTAAGAACATGGCTGGCTTCTTTCTGCTTCTCTAATCTCTCAGTTTTCATCCCAGTATCTGGCTCTGAGTTTTTTATTAACAAGACCATTTAGCAGTTCATCTTACAGCTAAGTAATCATAAAAGGGGCTTTCATTATCTAATTATTCGATGTGGGAAGACTGACACTGCATGTGGGTGGAACCTCCAGGACATGGGGAAAGAAACCTTTGCTTTTTTCCTTCTCTCTACTGGAATGTTTATCTACCTGTTACTGCCATTTGTACAGTGCTTCATTGCTATTAGAAGCAGATTCTTTGGTCTTCTAATGTACATTGATGGCCAGCAGCTCTCTGAGAACTTCCAATTCTTTAACACAAGATTGGGAGGGCTGAGATATCTAGCATCATAAACTNAACAATTAGTGGATTCTTGGTTTCTCTGTTATTAGACAACCATTATTAGACCATTCAGACCATATTGTGTAGTTAAGCAAATCTAATAAATCCCCTTTAAAAATATATCAGTTTTATTCCTTTAGAAAGTTCCAGCTGATACAATATGGTCATACTCATGAACTTAAAGCATTATATGGCAGCTACTGAGAAAGAATACAGACTTTTCTAACATACTTCAGAAGTTGATTTTTTTGTGGTAGAATAAAAGAATCCTTACATGACATTCCGTTTTATGTTTTGCTCTTTTGCTTGAAGTAATAAATTTAGTTTATCAAGGAATAGAAAAAAGAATTGTAGTTATTCCAAGTCATAAAAATTAAATATTAGAGGATAGTAACATTTAAAATGAAAACTATCAATATACAGATACATTCCCCTTCCTCTAACTTCATCTGTTTAATGGATGGCAGGCATTGTAGGAACAGAGTGAATTTCTCTTAATCTGAATGTAATTTTTAGTTCAGGCAGTGCTACATGAACTATGGTAGCAATGACTGCCAATTTTTATAACACATAATCCAAGAAAGGCTTAAAACAATACCACCTCCTGAGCTACATCTTATATACACAGAATAAAAAATAGGGGTAGAAACTTCAACTCTGCAATTTAAAAAATCTCCAGCTGGCTGTGGTGTATAAGGACTGTGAGCATGCTTCTGAGTTCTTTCAGAAAGCTGTGTACACTTTGTGCTGATATGAATGCTGTCTGTGCCCAGGAACATGTCTGAGGTGCATCGTAGGTACAGTGTTTCTGTTGATTGGGATGTTCTTTATCTGTCTATGCCTCAGATGTATTAGAATGAAAAATGAAGCTCTATTTCAAGTATTGAAAGGGAACACAGTGTTGTTCAAGTATATATATTCTCCTTTTCTCTTGTTGCTTGTAGTATTCTCTAAGAAAATACTAAAGTTTGTGTGTGTGTGTGTGTGTGGTGTGTGTGTGTATGTGTGTGTTTGTGTGTGTTGTTAGAACAATAATAGTCTTAATTAGAAGTCCTTTCATTAGGATGATAGCATAAGGGACTATAAAAAATCCTTAGGTAAATTGCCAATTTGCAAGCTTCTCAGTTTGAATGATTCAGCTGTGGATACTATGGAACCACAAGCCATGTTCACTCTGCAGAGGAAAATTTTAGTGTTCCCAGAATCTACAGACTGTGAAGAGGCTTGTTAAAGGAAAATTACTCCTCTCTCTGAGAAGGACACACAAGCCAGCTGCAGAATGTCCATGCCAGAGTTCCAGGTTTCTATTNCATTTTCAGAGCTGGCNCTTTTGTCAAGGCTAATTTCTGAAGTGTTAAGATAACACTTTGCTGAGGCTGGAGAGATGGATCACCCATTAAAGGCTAGACTGACAACCAAAAAATATGATATCACTTTGTTGGAAACTGCTATCTTGGCCAACGCCATTTAAGCAAGCTAACATTTTGGAATAATGTTCTAGTTACTTAATTCCCTATGACAAATACCTTACAAAAACAATGGAAACAAGGATTTATTTTGGCTTGCAGTTCCATGGGACATAGTCCTTTATGGCAGAAGGAACAGGGGATAGAAGGTCACATTGCATCCATAATGAAGAAGCAGAGAGCAATGAATACTTGTGTTCATAAGGAATCCTACACCAGAGATATAATACCATTCACATTAGGGTGGATCTTCCTACTTAAATTAGCCTAATCTAGGTAAGCCCTTAATTGAGATGCCTAGAGGCCAATCTCTGAGATGAATCTAAATCCCATCAANTTGATGATCACATTTAGGTTTCTTTTATGATCAGTCAAATGTTGTTTACCTTTTATTTCACACTATTTTCTCCTTAGATATTAGTGATGTATTTATATAAGTTCATGTAATTATTTTGGTGATTCTAAAGTAGAAAAGCTCCATTTTACCAAGGAAGAAACAGAGGTTCAGCTAAATCACTTCACCAATAGAAGTTTCTGTTTGAACCAAGCAACTTAAAAGTCTGGGAGCTTTTTTCCAAACTACTTTTATATCTGTGGGCTGCTTTTAATTTTGATCAGCTGATGGGTTTTGATGTTTGTCTGTTTTTGCTGTGGCTGTTTATGGTGCAAATAGTTACTTTTGCCACTTCTGTTCATCTCCCTCCCTTCACTCATTGCACTGGACAGCACCCCCAAGATGTGTGTTTCAGAGAGAAGGCCCCTCAATGTTGTGTGCTTTCAGACCCTTTGGCAGGTAAGTGTTGGGACTCTTTCTTCCTTCCTTCCTTCCTTTCTTTCTTATTTTTTTTTGAGTGTTGTCTGTCATGTTTGTTTTCCACCAGGTTAGGAAGGCACATATTTTCTGTTTTGGTTTGCCTGGCACCTCCACATAAGGGTTGCCCCCCCCCCAGGAGACTGAACCAAGGATAGGCTCCCTAATGCTGTCCTTCATCCAGAGACACAGTATGGGCATTTGGCAGTGGCCTAAAAAACCACTTTCTTTTCTCTTGTTCCCATATACACCTCTTTTACCTCCCTTAACTTTTTTGTCACCTTACAAACATGTCACCTTTTCTTAAGTCTGTTATATAGCTTAGGAAGGCAATTTTAGACTGATGTTGCTTCTTAGAGCTTCGACCTTTGTATTTCTTGAACTAAAACTTTCTTGGAGCAGGGCCTGAGTTTTGATTGCAACTGCATTGTTGATACCCATGTAGCACCTGACATGGAGCAAGTATTCCCACATACCTACTAATGTGTTATGTTCATCTGAATATCAAAGCCTGGAGGATGAAGTGCCTGAATGTAAATATAAATAATGGTATTTTATGTAACTGACAGTCCCAGGGAGAAGCTTCTTCTGACTGGAAACAATTGTCAAAAAATGCACTTGTTTTTCCCTGAGGGTATTAAAAGTTTAGTCCAAAGCCTGTTGTTGCACAATGATGAATATGCTAATGGAGACAAAGGGAAAGGCTATCTGAAGAAAAACTGAATGGNATGCCAGTATGGCACTCTGCCATGCCATATACTTCTCATCTGTGAATGTACAATGTCAGCTTCCTCAAAGAATCCCTGTGACTCTAGGCCTGGATTGATCAGGTCTGCTTTGACAGCACTACTGAACTTAGTTGTATTTCATCCATTGTACTCATCCATTGCTCAGAAACCTTCTTCAGTCCCAGCCATGCTTGACCCCACTTCCCCTCTCCCCACTCCACTGCCTAAGTTGGGCTAGTGTACAACAGCCTGACCTTACCAGGAGGAAGCAGGACTCAAGCTGGCACCCAATGCAGGGCCTGAGTGGTTCTTGAGATATGTAGATTGGTGAGTACATACCCTGAGGGACATTGGCCTTCAGGGCTTTGCCTCCCCTCCTGGGGGCTGGCAAACTCTTTTTCCTTACTTTGGTTTACATCATTGAGAGTGACTGGATACCATAGTGAAGAATCAGGCACAGTTCTCTCTCTTACATTTCTTGTCCCTTGCTCCTCTTNCTTTACTGTCTGCCTTTTATGTCTGCATTCCAAGATAGCCTTTGACTCTCATTTTCTCTCACCTGTTCTCCCCTGCAGTGCCCACTGATCTAACTCGCAGTAAGGTATGTATGGATACTTTGTCTATGACTAAATCTTATTCCAAATTTTAGAGTCCAATTCTTCAGCTGCTGCTTCCCTCTGCCCTGTGATACCCTCCATGTGGGCTCCTGTATGCTTGTCTGGCTCTTGCAGCCTGCTGCATCCACATGCACATCTCTCCTGCTCTATCTCCTCTCCCTGAAGCTGCAGTCTCACCTGTAGCAGCCTGGGAAACCAACAGCTTAAACTTTAGCCTGCTGTATCCTCCACGTGCCTCTGGCTCTTGCAGTCTGCTGACCTATGTGGAAACCTCCCTCCTCTTCTGTTCCCTCCTGATTTTCTTTTGCCTTGTAGCCAGCCTGCCAATCCACTATGCTATCTCTCAGTTCCTGTCTACAGTTCTGCAGCTCATTTTCACTCTCACCTTTTTCTTGGAACTTATGGGAACACACCTACAGTATTCCACTTTGCTACCCTCTGTCTCTCTTCCTCCATGGACTCAGATTTTATTTTAACAGCTTGGCCTCGGTACAAATCAATGGCAAAAATTTGCAGATTTAATTACCAATTTCTCACAAATGCTTAACAACTATTACTGCCACAAACAAATGGTCCCTAAACATTCTATACCTAAATTTGCTATGCTATGTNGTGATATTTTATCTGTGACCCCCAATAAAATTTATCTGAGGATAGGAGGAAAATGGGCAGCCAGCCGCTAGTAGTAAAAACAAAAGTCATGCATGTTAGCACATGCCCTTAATCCATCTGGTTCTCTGTGAGTTCAAAGTCACACTAGAGAACAAGCTGGAAGGTGGTGGTGGCACACGCCTTTAATCCAAGCATCAGCCATAGAGTTCTGGAGGTCTGTGCAGACAGACAGGAATTGATGTAGCTTGGTGGAGAGAGGAAATGAGTTAGCAGAATGGACAGGCATAAAAAGCCTGCTTAGAAAGGAAGTCACTCTCTTCTCTTCACTTCGCTCTCTTTGGAAGCAGTGACAGCATTGGTGAGGTGAGGCTAGCTGGTAGATTGTTCCTAATTCTTCTGATCTCTGTCAGATTTTTCACTCCTATTTCTTGTTCCATGTGTTTATCAATAAGACCATTTAGAAATTTGTCTTACAATGCTACATTTCCAAAATCTCTTACCTCTAAGGTTCTACTTCCCCACTCTTAAAAATCCTTTATCTCCATGAAGTTTTAGCACTCTGTTTTATTTCTTAAGATTATGCTATAAACTCTTATCTCTGGATTTGTAAGTTGCTCTTCAGACATGGTATAAAATCTACATAATTTGTAAAAAATCTATTTCCTATTGAAAGTTTTGTCTCTGTTTTGTTGTTGCAAAGTTTTGTCTGCCTGTTTTATGCATGTGGATTGGTCTGTATTTTCTGGTATGTCGGTAAGTTTTGTTTAAACATGGCACAGAGACAGAAATGGGTTCAGTACTTTTCCTATCTCTGCTTCCACCATCTGCCTGTCATCACTTAGCTGTTTTTATGGTCAGACCTCCCAATAAACCTCTGAGCTCTCTGGTCACTGGATTAGCAGGAATTCAGATGTCTGTTTGGTGTGGATAATATTAAAGTTATTTTATACTGTTCTATTTTATTAAAAGCTAGCTCTAGAGTTGGGTTTTGGCCCTTCTTTCTCTAGACCCAAGAATATTTAAAACCTTCCTCTATTGGTACCCATAAGTGGTGACAAGAGTTTNCACCTGAAGCTTGAGAAAATTTAATAAGAGATTCTAAAACTGAGCTAAGAACAGCTTTCTACTTCATGTCTCATGTGGGCTGAGATATAGATATGCCAAGGTACAGAGATGTCATGGTGTGCAGATGTGAACTGCAGTATGGCAGGTTCATGGTGTGTGGGCTTGAATGCAGCATTGTGGATTCCTGCTGCTATACATAGTGGCATCTCCAAGCTGTGCAGCACACTGCATAATGAATTTAACCTTTACTCATACAGACAAAAGGGTTTATGAGCCAGATGCATGCTACCCTGATGGCAGTATGGACCTCAGAGCTGTCAAGGTAAGCGTGACTCTCCTGGGTACCCCCTCCATGTTAAACAGCTAAAGTGNGCAGAGTCAGCAGCTAAGGCTGCTGGTCCTAGCCATGCAGTTCAGCAGTTTAAAATCTCTCATGATCAAAAAAGGATTATAGATTCACAGTAACACAGATTCAGATGTAATAAGACTTTAAATGGTTACAATATGTGTAAAAATGTATGTAGGCTTGGAAGAGAGAGGAAAAGGGATATAGACAGTTATATAAAGAAATAAAAATCTGTATGTTTACTTGGGTCTGAGCAGCTGCAGGAGCCTGGTGGGAGCCGGGTGGGACAAGACAAAACATTCTCTTAGACTCTATATCTTGTGTCAAGTTGATTTGACTGAGAGCAAAACAGAACACCAAAAAATTAGACTTGGTTTATGTGAGCATTTTGCACCTCATGATTTATAAGTTCATGTGGTGATAATTTATCTGTGTTTCCTAATAAAATTTATCTGAGGGTCAGAGGAAAAATGGGGCCGCCAGCCACCAGTAGTAAACAATAGCCATGCAAGTTAGCACANGCCCTTAATCCATTTGGTTCTCTGTGACTCCAAGGTCACATGGGGAACTAGCAGTAGGAGGTGGTGGCACACGCCTTTAATCCCAGCATCAGCCTTAGAGTTCTGAAGGTCCATGCAGACAAGACAGGAAGTGATGTAGCTTGGTGAGGATAGCAGATGGACAGGCATAAAAAAGCCAGGTTAGACCGGAAGTCTCTCTCTTTGCTCCGCTTCGCTTCTGGGAAGTAGAGGCCTGTCTCTTATACACATCTAGATGTGTATAAGAGACAGCTGTCAGATTTTCACCCTTATTTCTTGTTCTGCNTGTTTATTAATAAGACTGGTTAGAAGTTCTTCTTACAAGTTCATTTTATTGGATACGGTTAAAAAATTTCTAAAATCTTTGGAAAAGGTTAACCTGAAACTAGTAACATAGGGTTGATAGTTAAACATCTTTTTATAGGTCATCTTAAAGGAACCATGTGTCATGATTCCATTTTGGGATATAAGCAAAATGTGGCTGGTTGTCATTTTTACTGGGGTTGGAAAAGACAGAAGTCATGTGATTTCACTACCATCTTAATTAAAGATGACCATGTAGTATGAGCATAACAAGGAGGCAGCAACAGGTCTCCAAGATACTTTGGATTAGGATGAATTTTTGTGTGATAATTCCTGTCTTGTCCTAAAAACAAGGTTTATGAAAAATATTTAAAAACAATGATTGTTTAACACGGTATTAAAGCTGTACTTCCATGCATTCACATATAAAAATGTACAAACCAAAANTTTGTAACATATAAGTCACCCAGGTGATATTGGTTTTAAAGACATGAAGGGGTCCTGTGGAACAGCTGTCTTGCTAGTACATGGCAGGGCTAGACTTCCTAAAGAGAGTCCAGCTGCAATAGTGGACTTTAGCAGTTTTGGAAATACCAGTGCCTTGTGCTAGTAATCAGAAGCACCAGCCACAATGAGATAGAACAGGCTGGGATCTAGAAGNCTGGCTGGANAATGCTACAAAGGTAGGGCTAGAGTAGTGATAACCCCTTGGGAAAGCTGANAGGACTATAAATAACTCCCAGATATTAAATATTAAGTTATTTGCACTATTGGAGTTTGTTTTTGCCTTGTGCATATCATATGTGTGGTGCCTTGTTTTTCCCTCTTGAAGCAAAAAGCTTACTTTACTTTTGAGAGATTTTAAACCTCTTTAAGAGAAAATTTTGGAATTTCACAGAACATTTAAATTATAAAAAATACTGGATATATTTTAAGAAACAGATTTTAAAAATATTTAAATTTATAAGACTGTAGAACATTTTAGGTTTATAAAATATGTCTTTATTAATATCTAATCTTGATAAATAGGTCACTTTAACAGCAACAAGCATCCAGTTCCTTTCCCAAGGCTTCAGCTGTCTTCTTAGTTCTCTTCATGTGTAAAATTCAGCCCAGAGGGCTCACTTTCCCAAAGCTACTACTAGGTCTAGACACAGGTTTTCCTTGTTACCAGACTCTCAAAAAAAAGATAAACTCACAAAACAGATTACAGTGTATTTTTTTACTAGTCTTTTATTTACAGGAACACTATTTAAAATGACTGCTTTCAGTAATTAACCATATGTTTCTTGTATTGAATGATCAAGTAGAAAAAGGTACAAAGTTTATGTAAGGTCTAAGGCTATGAAAGCTTAAGTTGTAAGTATCTAAGAAAACATTTCAGGGTCTAAGAAGGTGTTTTAAGGTATGTATAATTATCTGGGAACACGATGACTTAAGATATGTAGATTCAAGTTATAGAGGTCTGAGTATATAAAGACTGGTTGTGAGGATCTGAGAAAGCATTTTGAGGTGTGTGGATGCAATTTGTGAAAGTCTAAAAAGATGGCTAAAGGTCTATGATAAGCTCTAATTAAGCACTGACTACTATTGTCAGTGACAAATTCAAGATTTAAAATTTTCTTTGGTTGTCCAGTAAAGATAGACTTAGCGCTGCTTCACATTGGGCTAAAGATATATCTGTCCAATCTATATCTGGCTCTCTGGGCAGAGGAAAATTGTTTATGCTTTTTAACCCAAAGTTATAGCTTTTACTAGTACTCAAAGGCATGTGTCTACTTCAGCTATTTTACAGACACCAGTTAACTGCCTTTTCCACAACATAGATTTCAGTATAGATTGCAAGCAAAGCAATCTACCTCTTACAGGTTGAGGTGGACTTCAACCTGGGCTTCAAATAAGTACTGTCAATCAATAGCCCGTTCCTAAAGGGGTGGGAACTCTTCTCCTTTTCCCTGGCCTAGGAGTCCCCTCCCACAGCTCCCAGGACTGTAGACTGGAAGTTCCAAATGTACACCTAACTTTTAAGTTTGTCTTCTGTTCTTAATATGTATCTGTTTCAAACCTGAGACAAAAGGCTGAGGTGCCTATTTAATATACCAAAGCTGGATCTGTCTGCCAGGTTCTTCCAGCATCCCTTAGTTACTACTTTTTACAGGGTATGGCTCACATACCTCACCCTAAATTTTAAATAGATTTGTGTCATTCCTCTCCCTCATGGCTCCTCAGAGGCCTTGAAAGTCATCTTTGGAGAATATGGAATGATTCTGATTTCTTTATGGATTTACAGACCTTACATGGTCAAATGGCTATGATTAAGTTATGCTAAGCTACAATAACTCTAAATATTTGTAAATTCCTTGAATTTCTTTGTGACCAAAGGAAAAAATACAACAACAACANACAAACAAATCCTTTTGGTCATTTATTCTCATTTTGGGCATCAATCTAACTGCTGTGTTTATTTTTATCCTTTGCCTCCAAGTCACCCTTCAATGACTGAAAAGCCCCATTAGATCTCTTTGACATAATTTCCAGGAGGAGATGGTGTGGACCACATAAAGGCCATTGTTGCTTGAGAGTTTCAACATTTTGACAATGCAAAACACACTTCTCCGGAACATTTTTACTTACATTTTTAATGATTCTCACTATGTGTTATGGGAGTTAATCTCTGAGGCCTGAAGTCCAATGCCCTCTGGAAGATTGATGTCACCCATATATGCCAATTCAGATGGCAAAATATGTTTTTGTTACAATAGACAGTTACTCCCACATCATATGGGCCACTGCCCAAATGGGAGAAAGCTCTGAGAAATTTATATCCTGTATGTTCTCCTTATTTGCCATTATAGGCCTGCCACAACAAATCAAGACCAAATGTTCAGTTGGCAATGGCCATAACAACACTAAACAGTCTTAATGTATATAAAANCACAAAATACCCACCACTGTTCTCCATTGACATACACCACAATTGATCCCCCTTGTTGGCAAGTTGATGGGACCCCCTAGATGGGAGCAGGAATAGACCTGACCCCTTCCTCACAATGGGAAGGAGCTTTGCCTGAATATGCCTACAGGATCAGCCTCAGCATATCTGGATACCAGCATGAAATGTCTCCCCACCCTTGAAGAAGATAGCCAGTCTATCACTGATGGGCAAGGGAAGCAGGAAACCCAGAAGGAGACACCCAAAACTGAAGAACCAGATCACCTGGTAGGAAATTAATAACCTAGTGATGGCTACCCAAGGCATGTGCCATCCTCAAACCTCCCTCTCTGCTATTTTAATGGAAGCCTTTGTTGTGTTACAGGCCTGCACTTGACACTCAAGAAAACCCTTATTACAGTTGCAGTCTGAAAGCCAATGGTGATATATTTCAGAAAGGCAAAGATTCAGGTGAGATCCAAAGCCAACTTCTGAAGAACTTTTTGTTTGTCAAGAAAAAATAAAACTAGTTTGAAGTTTTATTAAAATATTAAATAAATAA
>LZPO01076376.1:19363-34888 GCA_001675575.1 Neotoma lepida
TGAGATCAATAATTTCATTTTATCCAATAAGTTCCTAGCATCAAAACATAGAAGAAAATAAATTTGTACCCCCTTTTTAAAAAATGTTTTCCAAGGCAAGCAACATTAAATTTATTTATATTTTTTCCTTTCTCTTCAAGTGGTCAAACCCTAATATGACTAAATATTAGTGTATATTTGGAGCCAGAAGATTCCAAAATACTTAATTGATGCTGTGCTAATAAAATATTTTTGGTTTTGTTTTGAAACAGAGGCTCACTATGCAGCCACGACTGTTCGGAAAACTTGCCCTGTAGACCAAGTTAGCAATACACCTATCTTGGCTCCAGAATGCTGGTGTGTGCAGTGTCTGTCCTTGTCACAAACTGTTTGTGAAGGAGACCGTGGTGAGGAGTGGGGAAAGGCAAACGAGAAGTGTCACGGACTACAACAATGTAAAATGTTAACCAAGTCTGTGTACTCTTCCCACCTCAACTCACCCAAACTTTCTTTTGTTTTTTCCATAAAGAAAAGTAAAAAGACTTTGCTAATATCATCAAGAAATGATTCATATTNCATTAAGGAAACTGATTTATTTTTCAAATGTGATATGAGACCTGGAGTCCAGATGCAGATGGAGATGCCACTGCAGTATTTCCCTGCCAGTGACAATGAAAGCAGTTAACTTTAAAGTGNTTTTCATTTTAAGTACTAGGGCAAAATGTTAAGGTTTGTAAATTGGTAAATTTTACTTTTAAACCCATAATCTTTAGTCATTACTCTCTTATCAAACATATTCAGTATGACCTAGATTAGTGATACAAATTAATTAGCATTATTTTACTCAACTATTTGGCCATTACTTCCATGCCTTATTTCTTTGCAAAAATAAAGGCTATCTAAATAGCTTTTATTTTTAAAATAAAAGTAGCAAATAATCATGGTGATAATAAGTCAATAATGTGTTAAGTTTTTAAGTATAAGTCATCTCCTTTAAGCTTGAAAGGATTATTCTTTCTTTGAAAAAGAAAACTAGTTCTTGATGTTAGTTTCCTTTATGCTTTTTATAAATAGTTATATATTGATGCTATATATGTATCTAACCAAAGGGGCATTGAATTAAAATTATTGTAGTAGATAGAATTTGAGATTCCAACTAAGCACCAAATTTAAATACAATTTTTAATTTCTTTTCTTGATCATATTTACGTTCCATTGGCTACTAGCAAAGAAAGGGGACAAGAAAGAAAAGCATAGCAGAACATCNTGTTGCTTAAGACTTCTAAATATGTAAATTCTTATCAATTCTCTTAAGAGGTTATATGCTAGTATTAGCATTTCTACTACGAAATTTGTTGTTGGCTGTTTTTACTCTTTGCTCTTTTGGGGGCCCATCACCCAGCTGCCAAATGAATACACATGGAGACTTATTATTTCTTAAAAATGCCAGGGCTTAGCTTGGTTGTTTCTAGGCAGTTTTCTTAACTTAAATTATCCAATCTAACTTTTGTCTTTGGACTTTTATCTTTTTCTATATACCTTTCTTTACTTCTTACTCCGTGGTTTGCTGTGTAGCTGGGTGGCTGGCCCCTGGAGTCTTCCTCTCCTTCTCTTCTTGCTCCTCCCCCTTCTCACAGATTTCTCCTCCTATTTATTCTCTCTGCCTATCCTTTCTCTTGCCTTGCTATTGGCTATTGGCTGTTCAGTTCTTTACTAGAACAATCAGGTGTTTTAGACAGGCAAAGTACACACGTCACAGAGTTAAACAAATGCAACATAAAAGAATGCAACACATCTTTGCATCATTAAACAAATGTTCCACAGTATAAATGAATGTAACACATCTTAAAACAAAATTCCACAGCAAAATCCATCTCCATCAAATAAATGATAAGATTAAAAACAATAACAANAGAATCTGCCATTAAAGAAGAGTCTGGGACCACATGATCCAACCATTGGATTTTATCACACATTTAATTCTTTTCCAATTGTCCTAAGAAATTTTTAAGAGAAAGACTCTTCCAGATTTATTTGATGAGGCCAGCAATACTGGTACAAAACTAGATCTACACACAGAAGCAACAAACTAAAACCAGACAAAGAAAAATGTGTGTCAATATTCCTGATTAGCAAAGATGAAAAACTCATCAACAAAATACTAGCAACCAAGTCAACAGCACACAAAAAAAGATTATTTACCACAGTCAAGTGAAATTCCTGTCAAATGTGCAGAGATGACTTTACACAAACAATTCTACCACATGAACAGAATGAAGGGCAAAACTGTATAGTCATTTCAATGAGTACACAAAAGGTATTTGATAAAATTCAACATTCCGTCATGGTAAAAATACTGAGATAATAAGCTACTGAAGAAAGGTACTCAACCATAATAACCATGTAATAATCCCACTGTGACTATTGTATTGAGACAAGAAAAGCTGAATGTTTTGTATCTAAAACCTGGAGCAAGACAAAGATAATACTCTTACCATTTTTATCCAGTATAACACTAGAAATGCTATCCAGAGCAATAAGGAAAAGAAAATGAAAAAGAAACAAATGACATCCACATTTGAAAACAAAGAAAGGAAGCCCCAGTTGCCACTGTTTACGTTTTACCTATGGAAAAGCCCAAAATCAACAAAATACATTAGAAATCAGTAGCATGTCTATACAGTAATAGTCACTTATCAGAAAAAGAACATCAAGAACATGGTCTCATTTAGACTATCTACAAACAATAAAATATCTAGTAATAAACTGCATAGAGAAAATGAATGCTTTCTATAGCAAAACTACAAGATACCAATGAAAGAATGTCAAGGGGACATAAAAACACACAAATGGGAAGATATCTGATGTTTGTGGATTACATGAAATAATACTGTTAAAATCTCTGTAATACCCAAAGTCTTCTACAGACTTAATGCAATTGCTATCAAAATATTAATAACATTATTTATAGAANTTGGGATCATTCTGAAACAAGCAAAAGATTTGAATTTACAAGGCAATCGAGCAAAAATGAACAAAGCAAAGGGCATTANGCTGCCTTCATCACATACTACAAAACCGTTGTAACCAAAACATGATTTTGGCAGAAAAATGACACAGAATCCAGTGGAACAGAGTAAAAAGCCTGGAAGTAAACCAATGAATCCAGCTCACCATGGACAACAGTACTGAAAACTCCCTCTGGAAATTAGTCTCTTCAATAATGTTGCTGGGAAAACTGGGTGTTCACATGCTGAAAAACAAAATTAAACTCCCATCTCTCACAGATACAGAAAGCAACTCAAAACTGATTTTTAAAAACCCAACGAGGTGAGATTACTCATTGAGTACAGACAAATGCTGCCAAAGCTTGGACTCCCGAGCTCCATTCCCAGGTCCCACATGGTGAATAAAGGAAAAGAATTGATTGCTATAAATTGTCTTCTGATTAACACACACACACACACACACACACACACACACACACACACAAATGTAAAAACAAAATTTTAATTGACAGAAGACTTAAAAGTAAGACCTGTAAGTATGGAAATCCTAGAAGAAAACATAAGCAAAATTCTTGAAGACATTTGCCTGGGCTAGAATTTGCCCCAAACATAGAAAACAAAAACAAATAGAACAACTGAAATACCAAAATGAAATGCTTTTGTGCAGCAAACTGTAAGCAATCAACAAACCAAACAGACCAAAGAGATAACCTATTAAATATGAGAAAAATTTTCCAGATCCTCTATCGTGTAAGGAGTTAATATCTAGAAAATGTGAGGAACTGAAACAACCCAATAGGAAAAATGAAGAATTTGATTTAAAAATAAGCATTAACCCAGAAATATTATTCTCAAAAGAAGACATGAAAATGATCAGACATTTGTATGGAAACCATCACCAACCATCAGAAGAATGCAAACTGAAACCATAGTGAGATACAACTTCACTCTCATNGGCATGGTGATGACCTAAAGGACAACAGGTAAAATCAGGAAGAAAATGGAACCTCACAAANTGTTTTGTGGAATGTAAATTAGTATAGAAAGCATNAGGTAGGTAGCTATTTTACATTGTTAAAAAAAATCTTTAATATGAACAACTTACAAAAATGAAAGATACATTTTGGCTCAATTCTAGGTACCCATCCATGGTCACTTGACATTGTACTTCTGGGTCTGTGACCAGGCAATACATCATCACAGAAGGCTTTGTGATGAGCAGAGGTTCTCAGTACATCTCAGACCAGAAGAAGAAAGAGAAGGAGGAGGAGGAGAGGCTGGNGGAAGATATACTTCTCAAAGTCATTCCCCAAATGACTTAATTCCTCCACCTAGACGTGCACAAGACTTGACCTGTCAACAATCAGTCATAGATGGNGGAAGGCTCATAGAACCCTATCCCTCCCTTCTGAACTATTGGTTGTTAAAGGAAAGATTCTAAGGGAATGGGTCATTATCTCCAGGTGGGTACCTGCTGGTATGCCCAGCAGGCTCTACAGATAATTTCATACCTGTGGTCACTCAGAATGGGTCATAAAACAAAACAAAAACACATGAATATGGAAACAGAATCTGTAGAGGATAGAGTTACATGATAGAAGGGATATAAAGGAGGGAGAGTAATGCATTGCATAATGTACAAAATAGTCAAAGAAGAAATTTTTAATGATTTATTATTATTATTATTATTATTATTATTATTATTATTATTATTATTTTACATCCCAACTGCAGTTTTGCCTCCCTCCTGGCCTCCTAGTCCCTCCCCATCACCTCCCCCTTGCCCCATCCCTGGCATCTACTCCTCCTCAGTTTCTATTCAGAAAAAGGCAGCCCTCCCATGAGTATCAAACAAACATGGCATATCAATTTGCAGTAACACTAGGCATCTCCCCTTGTATCAAGGCTGAACAAGATGACCCAGGATGAGGAAAAGGGTCACAAAAGCCAGCAAAAGAGTCAGGCCCTGCTCCCACTGTTAGGGGTCCCACAAGAAGACCAAGCTACACAACTGTCACATACATGTAGAGGGCCTAGGTCAGTCCCATGCANGCTCCCTGGTTGTCAATTCAATCTCTNTGAGCCCCTATTAGCCCAAGTTAGTTGATTCTGTGAGTTTTCTTGTGGTGNTCTTGATTCCTCTGGCTCCTACACTACTTCTCACTCTTCCACAGGATTCTCCAATTTAACTCTTAAGAAAAACAAAACTTATTTCAGGNTTATTTGATTTCATTCGATCATGCTTTGAAAAGTCTCAAGGAGTGTTTACCTATTANAAGAGGGAATNATGGAACTACATATATGTATTCTGATAAGTGTGCCTGNTGGAATGTTGTTTCTGCTNCAGACTTCTANGNACAAGACTATTTTCAACTCTTNCGAGCCACATTTTACTCACCTCACCTCAGTGTCTTTGGAGACTTTCACAGCTGCATGTTTGCTTGTCTATTTGATAGTGTTGCTACAGAAACACAGCTCAGTGAGATTACTGCCCACCCTCAAGAATACACTGATTCTCACTCAAAATCATGTATCTACTGACATCCTGCACTGGGTCTCAACACTCCTAACACGTTTTTGNTGTAAGAGAAAAGGTTTTGCCTTATAAAGCAAAGATGAAAATATTCTTTTTNTGAGATTAACAGAAAAAAGGAGGAGGAGGAGGAGNAGGAGGAGGAAGGAGGAAAAGAAAGAAAAGAGAAGGAAAAAGGAAAGGAAATATCAAGAAAGGACCCAGACAATGGTGTCTGTCAGAGCAACACAGAGCTCCATTCTCATCTATGAGAAAGCCCAGGTAGAATTTCCTAGGAGCTATAAATATTTCANGGATCTTGGGAGCTAACATGTCCCCATGTCAGTTGGGAATGGGGATCAGTTTTAGCTGGATTAAAACAGTCCACATTTAATGACAGCCTTTGTCTTCATTGTGCAGATAGATGTGATGTTTTCAACAATAATAACAGTAATAATGCCAAGCTCCATTTAATGAATGCCTGCATTGGATGCTAAAGCCCATTTAATCTGTACAACGGTACCAAAGAGGTGGGTTCTAAAGGTTTCTGATTTCCTAGATAAAAAAGCTGAGCTTTCCAGTGTTTGGGTAATGGCTCTAATCATGTAGTGATACACAGTTAGGCTGTGACCCAGACATGTCCATTGCAGAGTCTGTACTCTTCCCAATGCCTTTTGCTGCAGGTGTAAGACAGGTTTAAACTAACCTAGAGTGAAAAATCATTGAAAAGCAAGTATCCGAGTTAGTAAGGACAGAAGCTGAGTGGTTGTCCCTTTATCTCGTGGTTAGCAGTTGGAGCTCAGGGGAAATTTTTCTGTAATAAAGATAAAGTAAGTGGAGCCATTAGGATACAGAAATTATCATTTGCAATGAAGTTTTTGCACCAGTTTAATTTGCTGATCCTTACGTGTGTGTGTGTGTGTGTGTGTGTGTGTGTGTGTCTGTGTCTGTGTCTGTGTGTGTTTAGGCTATGCAGTGTGCAACCCACCTCAGATTTGGCACTGATCCACGCTGGGCTGCCAATAGAGACCTGGCCGGAAAGTGAACTCCATTAATTAGAATACAGAGTCAAACATGGTTTTATTCAGAGGGCCAGACACAATTCAGAGAACAGACACGATGTCTTTCACATTACAGAGAAAGGACTCATAGAAGTTAAACAAAACTGACCCCTCAAACATTTTTTAAAACTTATTGAGAAATGCTCCAAAACCATCCACATACAAAGGAGAGTGCTCCTTGGGCAGAGTTTGTATAATATTAATAATATATAATGCAAATCAGTCCTTTTTATAGTGATTGTAATGGGATATAAATGAAAGAGGCAGCANTGGAGACAAGGCCAATGTGGTGCTCACAAAATGACAGGTGTGTGTAAATAGAAGAGATCCTGACACAGAGGGGAGAGAGGGACTTAAATGNTTCTCTGATGTTCGGGGGGAAATGATTGATAGTGGATACCAAATATCAATCCCAACTTAGTTTAAATATATTCAAAGATCTTAGATTTTTTAACATAATTTTCTTATCTTTTATGAAATACCAAATATGAAATGTAAAATATAGTATCCCTGTTTTGCTATTGCCCATAGCACAGCATGGTCTGTTCATTATGCAAGCCAGGCAAGAACAGCACCAGGTGAGAGAACTCTGGGGGTGCAGAATGTTCTGGAAAACTGCATCCATGTTCTTAGTGAACAGGCACTGTTCCCAGGAACAGTGTTTTCCCCAAAAAGAGAGGTTTGGTGCCTGGGAGAAAATATGGTAGGGAGGTTATGCGTTGCTTAGACATCTGGTCCTATTTTCAGCAATGTGTTTATTTGATGTGAATGGGGGATATTTGTATATCTAAATGTTTGTGAGAGAGATGCATATCATGAGAAAAAGAATCAGGATTCAAAAGATATTCAAATTTCTTCTTGCAGGAATAATTTGAATTCTTGATATAATAACATTTCTGCAGCTCATATTTTGAAACTTGGTCTGTTAAAAGAAAGTTTATTGCCTTTCAACAATTTGCTTCAAGATAATAAAATTCATCCATCCCACTGTATGTCAGACTTGAAAAAATATGAAGACAAAAAGGTGTGAAATTATTTAAATAACACTTTTAATATGAACATGGTTGTCATTATTGATTTTTTTTTGAGACAGGGTTTTTCTATGTACTCCTCACTGTCCTGGAACTCACTAAGTAGACCAGGCTGGCCTGAAACACACAGAGATCTGCCTGCCTCTGCCTCCTGAGTGCTGGGATTTAAGGTGTGTGCCACCATGCCTGGCATTATAACCTTTTTAAATACAAATATTCACACAAATAAAAAAGAAAGATTTCAATAGTATGTTCCATCTTAATCCAAAGGACATATTTTTTATAGTGTACTTGGTTTCTTGTGTGTAGTATGAGGATATATGTGTGTGCTGTGTGTGTGTGTGTGCTGTGTGCATGTGCATGTGCAAGTGTGTGCTGTATGTGCACATGTATGCACAGGTACATGCACCTACACAATACATAGACTAGAGAAGGACAGCAGGTGTCCTTCTATGTCACACACTATCATATTTCCTCGAGAAAGGGCCTTCAACTGAGCCTGCAGCTAGGCAGTAAACCCTAGGGATCCTTCCTGTGCCCCCCACAGTACTGCGGTTACAAAGTGTCTGTTCAACATAGGTGCTTGGGATTTGAACTCAGGCCNTATGCTTTCTTGGTGAGTACTCTTACCCACTGAGCCACCTCCCTGGCCCCCAGAGTTTCTCTTAAAGCAGGAACTAATCAAAGATAAAAAGACATTGTCAAACAAANCATCCAGAATTACATGTTCTGCTCTAGTGAGATATCGGAGACTCTTTCTGTCCTAGACACAATTGAGTTCGCAATAAAAACAGCTTAAGACAGCAAAAGCGTCACTCTTTGTGATGGCATTTGTTCTTTCTTGACAGTGAAGGCAATGCATGCAGAGATCTATAGTGTCNTTGAGAGCTGTCACCCTTCTGATGACCCATGCCATTCACTGAAGCTGAATTAAAGGCCAAAAGTCAAATCAGTCTTCGACAATATTTAGCAGAGTTCTTTCTTTTTGGGTTTTTGGAGGGAGAGGCAGAACAAGGCTATGTCAATATTCGAGAGCTATCCATTCAGTAAGGATATTATGTTAATAGGATCTGAATCTGTTTTTAGTATTTACATGAAAAAGGAGCAATAAGCCAACACACACAGGTCTGTGCAGTCAGAATGTATTTCAGAAGCCGGGCGGTGGTGGTACACGCCTTTAATCCCAGCACTTGAGAGGCAGAGGCAGGCGGATCTCTGTGAGTTCGAGGCCAGCCTGGGCTACCAAGTGAGTTCCAGGAAAGGCACAAAGCTACACAGAGAAACCCTGCCTCGAAAAACCAAAAAAAAAAAAAATGTATTTCAGTTAGAAAGGGAGATAACAAGGCATCAGGTATCACATGCTTTGCACGTTTCTTTGTCCCTGACAATTCCATACAAGAACACAATGGAATATGATCGTACCTGCTCCCACTCCCCCATTCAACTCTCCCCATATCCTCAACCCATCCCCCTCCCAACTTCATGTCTTGTTTTTTTTAATCTCACAGTGTCTAGTTAGTGCTGCCCATGTGTAACCATACGTGCATGGATATGAGGCCATTGACTGGAGCATGAGAATCCTACCAGTGGGCACATCCTCAGAACACAGTGATGCTTCTTCCCNCAGCAACTATCAGAACCAGGAATGAAATTTGAGCTGGCCTCAAATCTCTTCATACAATTCTTACTCTGTGACACTTGAGATTGGCTTCTCTGCCAAAGTATGTGGTGTCTTCAGTAACAGGGTTTTTCCCAGAGGGCAACCAAGACCAGTACCACAACCTGTGTTGTTTCACAACAGATCCCTCTGGGGATCTCCCGACTTAGAACTCATAGGGACACATCCCAGGCCTTGCACTGTGGTTTTCATTTAATAACTCATCTAGTCTGAAGCCACACTGTCTACTCAGGGTAATTCCATTTGGACTTTTATTTTATAAAGTTGGATTTCAAGATTAACATACTAACTAGCAGATTTCATAAGGCTTTTTCACAGATCCTTATTTTGGCCAACCTACCCATTACCTCCTCCTCTCTCTACACCCCACCTCACCCCTAATTAACCCTTTAATCCTTTAACTATCCTCTATTCTTTCATTTCACATGTATTCTATCATCCTTTTGATTACTTTTTTACGGAAAATAGACTTTTTTTTCATACAATATATTCTGATTGTGGTTTTCCCCCTCTCTGCTCCTCTCAGCTCCCCCCCACCTCCCTGGACCCACACCCTTTCTGCCTCCTGCTAGAAAACAAACAGGAATCTAAGGCGTAATAATAAAATACAACAAAACAAAGTAAAAACCAGTCCGAATAGGATAAATCAAACAGAAGAGCAANAGTCAAAGAAAAAGCATAAGAAACACATATATGCAGAGATATGCATTCACATACACAGGAATCACACATAAAAACAAAACCAGAAGCCATAATAAAGGTCCTCTAAGGTACACTGTAAGATATATATATATATATATCCCTTACAGGTCACTTAGTTTTTCAAACTGGCTCTCACACGGTTTTTATATGATGTACCCACCCTTCCTTTCAGTTAGCCTTCTCCTCCGTTCCCCATGCCCAGGCCACTCAGGCCCAGTGTGCATCTCTCTGCTTCCACTTTCCATACAGCTTACTATCCCCTTCCCTGAAGTGCCTCCTCCATCAGGTCCATTGTAGTTTCTTCACCTCCACTGTGCTCCCTGCTGTTTTTGCTGGCTCACCTTGTCACTTCCACCAAGTGTGCTAATCCNAATGCAAGATGCCTTGTTTACCAATAAAGCAGCATCAATGTCCAATGATTTTAGAACTGTCTGGAGAAATAATCTGAGCATTTATTTCTCACCAGTGACAAAGTATACTGATTTTCAAATACTACAGTTAATATTTTCTTAGACATTTAAATATACTTACTCAACCCAAGCTTGCTAGGTAACGCAACTTGCTGGGTTTCTTAAGTGGTGTTTCTTTCTCTGTGTCACATAAAAAAATATATATATCAGAGACAGAAGAAATAGGCAAGAGGAAGTAAAACTTCTACCAGAGAACACTGTGAGTGCCCCAGGCATTCTACTTGATGTTTTCTAGAACATACTTGATTTAATCCTCCTAAAAGAAGTGCTAAATTTTATTAAATCCATTTTATGGTCAAATAAAGTAAGTTTGAGGAAAAAGTTAACTTATTTGCATAAGGTCACACTATTTGAAATTTAAAGCACTTCAATAGGAATTCATTCTAGGGGATTTCAAAAGTCCTTTCTGTCATGTGTACAGGCCAGCNATGTAGAAGACAGCTTGCTATCCATAGAAGGTCTTCACGACTCAGAATAAATGGTCACTATCAGTATGATCTTCAGTATATGTTATAGGTGCAAACTGAATTCGTGATTTAGATAGAATCAGTGTCTTTGGTTAAATAGAAATTTCAGTAATATCAACTTATTGACTGTTACTGCTACAAAAAATGTTATATTGATCAACAAAACAGAAATGGTGCTATAATACTATTATTTCTGTTGTTGCTTATTTATGCTTTATCAAATGACTTTATCAAATAAATTAGATTTGAAGTACTTATTACAAGGGGAACAATTTTTGGTTATATTTTTTAAAGATATCTGCCAATATACTATTATGACAGCTGTACCATCATTCATTCTTAAATGACTCATTAAACTAGTAATGGTCTAATATACTAATAAACCAATCTATTTTCTCACTAATGGAGATTTTATTACCAATTATTGAANTAGCTCCTATCNTCCTTTGCTACAATGTATCAGATTTTTCTTTTCCATTGTCTTCTCTCTACAGTAATCTCTCTCCATCTTCTGGCTTGTTTACCTTCTTCCACTTCTTCCTCCTTCCTCACTCTGTCTATCCAATCCCTACCCCCTCAGTCTCTTCCTCCACTCCTTCCTCCAGTTGAATCAGTTTTTCACAACTCTGCCTACATCGAATTAACACCTGCAGCAGCCAGACATTGTCCTACGGCTAAACACACAAACCTATCTCTGTTCATGCTTTTCTTCTTTTTCATTGTAGGAAACTTCCTTTCTTCCCGAATCTTAGCTAAAACTCTCCATANGAGCTTTCGAAATTTCAGAAACCTTGGTCCAAGTCTTGGTTGTGTCTCTTAGTATTTAACATCAGACAACAAATTTAATCCCTCTCCTTCTGGATTTCTGNATATCTGCAGTATTAACATTTATAACACCTATGTATTTCCCATGAATCTGTCAACTAAGATCTTTCCTTCTTACAACTTTTATAATTAAGGGAACTTTAGATGCCTTCAAGAGAATAAAGCTTGATGGTCTCTCACTGTTTTCTCTTGAGCTGCTTTGTCTTGCAAAGCCACCAATGTCTAAGTGTACCTAAGTTAGGGACGTTATTACCCNCTAATCTTAAGAGCTTCTGATTGTGGGAGGTAATGTTTTCTTTTTGCTTAGGTCTTGTTCCTGTTACTTCACTTTGTGCCTTGAAAACAAAACAGCAATTCAAATGAAGTGGGATGCGGATAAATATTGTCCTCACAGTGATGGCAGCCAGAGTTCAGCAAGTAGAGAGTGGACTAATGGCTTATTTCCTCTTCTGGAGAAGCATGGGCTGTGGCCAAAGGAGCTCTGTTGAATTTTGCTTCCTGTATATACTAGGTATCACTGTGTGAGCTACCCAGGCCAAATGTTAGAAACGTATGCCAAGTGGGATTTCATACCAGGTTTGGAGGCAAGGAAAGCCAACGAAGCGAACCTCCCCCTCTTTACCTTATTCTCACCCTTCACAAAGCAAGAAGGAAGACTCATGCCACGTGCATGTACAGTGGGATATAAACCTAGTTTGCCAAAAAGGTGAATCAAATAACAGCAGTAATTAATTTTGCCTTTTGTCCCTGTAAGAACTCCAGGCAGTTACAGTCAACAGGACTGAGGGAGTGCAATTTCCTGCCCTGCCCTGACAGCAACACTCATTATGACTAATTTCCCAGCTCTCTGCTATCTTACCATCTAATAACATACCTGTAAACAGAGCCCCGTGTACTCCTGGGTTCACTGTTGGCTTCTAGATAATCCCTAGGGATTTAGGAGGTAAAAAGAACTTACAAATAAATGGAAAGGGTAGGAAGGATCTAAAGACATATACAGAAACCTATCAGGGAAAAAAATCAGAGCAGGAAAAAGATAGGAGCCAGCAAAAGAATAAGAGCTCCAGACGGTGAGAGAGGTTGAGAACCTTTGTTTAAAAGAAAATTTTGGCATCCATCAGCCAGTGGGCAGGAGAGCTTGAGAGCAACTAAAAATGGGGGGGTGGACTGCTCGCCCTCATTCTGGCTGTCTTGATTTTTCATCTTTACAATGGTACCTACCTTAGAAAGTANTTATGGAGACTGAATAATGCAACACAAAGTGTTTGGCATTGGACATGTTATGCGTTCTAGTTGTGAAAACGAGTGCTATCATTGCGATGATGATAAAAGATGGATGATTATCTTGAGAAAAGTTTAATNAGAAACAATCTTTTGGAATTGAAAAAAAATGTAAGTGGAAAATAAAAGAGTATAATATTAAACTAAAGAAAAATGGAAGTGCACCCCAGGTGGGAATAACAAAATACAAAATGTTTCAGAAGTACAGTGCTGTGTCATTATCTTTTTATTTTGATCTAGAGAGGGAGATAAAACTGGGGCTTAGAAGCAAATCTAATAATCTAATGTTTTTAAATTGAAGAATTTAAAATGTGAAAATTCTCTAGACCAGTGGTTCACAGCCTTCCTGACGCTGTGACCCTTTAATACTTTTCCTCATGTTGTGGTGACCCCAACCATAACACTATTTTCATTGCTACTTCATAACTGTAACTTTGCTACTGTCATGAATCGCGATATAAATATCTGTGTTTCCTGATGGTTTTAGGCAACTTCTGTGAAAGGATCGTTCGCAATGGAGTAGAACCACTGCTCTAGATCTTAAGTTTGTATCAGAATATCTGAAGAACGATAAATATGGAAGCAAATGTCAAACACAGGAGAACAGGGATATCCTGGAGACTTGTATTACTCTGNCTGATTTCCTTCCCAATCAAACTCAAGGAAGTTCACAGGACAATCTGTAAACAGCTTGATAGACACCAATTCTGACCAATCACTGCTAGCATTATTTTTAAAGGCAGGTCATGATTGTCTCCCTGAAGAGTGTGGTATTGCCACATGAGAAGTTTCCCATGACTATGGTGACAGAAAGCCCTTGCAGAACCATCTGGCTGACATCCACTGTAGTAAGTCCCCTGCAATGGAGTGGAGCAATTGTCTCATTTCAATGAGCAAAAAGTTTCCTTCCCTGCAAGATGGACCTGGAGTATGCAGTAAAGAATTTACTACAAAAGACTAAACTTTCACAAGAATTGCAGATGTCCATTTAGATAGACAGACAGATGATAGATAGATAGATAGATAGATAGATAGATAGATAGATAGATAGATAGATAGATAGACAGACAGACAGACAGACAGACAGGGAAGACAGTCAGATAGGTAGGTAGATAGAGACAGAGACAAGAAACAACACAAGTTCTTTTCTTTTTTAATTATTGATTTATTTATTGTGTCTGAGTGTTTTGCCTGCATGTNCACCACTCTCTGGTAGATGCTGGAAAAGGAAGTCGAATCTCCTAGAACTGAGTTACAGACAGTTGTGGGTGCTGGGAATCAAATTCCCATCCTCCATCCTCATGAAGAGTACTCAGTGCTTTTAACTGATGAGGCATCTCTCCTCCAGCCCCAAAATGATATANATCTTTACAAGTAGAGTTCCAATGAGGCCCCAGTATTGATAGTGTAGCAGAAACCAGAGACCTCGAACCAGACCAATGACTGTAATGAACACTTGCAAGTAAAGATATATGGATAAAAGGGTTTACTGCATGACTCAACTGTGTGTCACACTATAGCTTCCATGATGAAATTTCTTTTTCTTTTTCTTCTTTATTTTTCTCTTAAATTTTATTTTATTTTATTTTAGGGGGAAGGTTACAAAGGCAGAGGGACACGGAAATCAATGGTGTGGACATGCATGATGTGAAAGGCACAAAGAATAAATTTTTAAAAATTAAATACNTAAATAAAAATATGTGTACCTCCATTTATGCAAAATTAACTATTATGAGAAATAANCGAATAATGAGTGTGTGTGGATAGCAAATTATAGATGAGACTGAGCAGAAATAAAGTAGAAGTAGGAACTTTGTGGAGCTGGGATATGCTGAAAGGTCTTGATGGACATCTAAATCATTATTCTTCAGTATGTAATTCCTAGATAGGTCTAATTACCAAATTTGCAGTCTTTGTTATATTGAATTCATGGAGGATTTCATTCTACATTCCTTGACACCTGGGATTCTTTAAGTTGCTGAAGAAAACTGTTGTCTTATGTGGAAATCGTTCTTTCCTGCTGACAACGGTGCCACACTTTATGTCTATGTTTATGTTGTGATGTAGAGGATGTAGAGGAGAAGGGCTCTCATGGATTCTCCAGGAAATTTTCTTATAAGAAAGAACAATCATAATAGTTGAAAGCAAATCCTTTCCATTTAAGAAATGAAAACAAAATTGATATTCATGAATGCATAAAATACATTGACAAGACCAAAAAGCACTAATGTATCAAATATTTCCTACCCAAACTTGGTTATGAGTGAAAGTCACACAAATTTAATTTACTCACATGTTACAAACATTCTGTGTCTTACTAGAAAAAAAAATGTTACATCAAGGTACTTATGCTTATCACAGAGTTCAACTAAAAAAAAAAATCATTAAAACAGTTGAGTTTGATGATCAGATCCAATAAAGACAACATAACTAGGTTTTCTCTCTTTATTCTCATACGTGCCATGCACATTTCCACATGAAACATTTAGCAGCTTACAAACCTTAAAAATA
>LZPO01076378.1:0-11897 GCA_001675575.1 Neotoma lepida
CTACTCAGGTCTGGATAGTTTGCTAGAGATGTAATCTTGCTGCTTAGTCTGCAGTTCTGGCATATACAAGATGAGTGGATACCAGAGGAACCCAGACCATGTAAGAAACTCCCTAATGCTGGAAAAGGGGGCATGGCCCTAATATGCTCTCAAGAATGATTTGTAACTCACAGGAGGAAGACCAGTATCTGATAGTTGACTAATAAGGCCCCATTTTCCCCAACTCCTGCTGACACAGAAATATTGGCTTACCAGGGGTCTGTGCTTCTCATACCTACAGCAGGTCATTTCACTGAAACACTGCTTCCAACTGGGTGTGCCAAACACTTGGCTTACCACAGTAGCTGAGTCTAGGGGATGGTTATTTTCTAGTTTTCTCACTCTGAAAACAGGACATCCAAGGTGCTTTGTGAAAATGGGAAGGCATGTGTTATTCATTCGAACTCNCCTTCTGGAGGACTCTGAGAAGCCAGTTCACCTTTGTGGGGACTGCATACTGGGTGCCAGGCAGTAGCANACAGCAGATCCCTCAGGGAAGCTCCAGGGCACTGGCTGCTTAGACTCTGAAAACAGACAGAAGGCCTGTGCTCCAGAGATGAGTGTTTGAGCTGAGAAGAACTTGGTCAGAAAACACACTGGAACACAACGGACACACTATCTAACCTAACAGGCTGTGGGATCCAAACACCCCAATAAACTACCCCATCTACTTCATCATAATTCATACCAAGTCACAAAGGAAACACACACACAAAAAGTCTGTTTTAACCTGAAATAATTCTGTTGATATTGGAATTGCTTTCAGTGGGACATTTGCTTTAAACCACAAGATATCTCCATCTCAAGTACAAAAACCCCTTCTCCCCGCCACCCCCCACCCACGCCAAACAAGGAAACAAACAAAACCCCAAACCCACAACTCAGTTTCAAATAAGTTTGGAAGAAATGAGACTGTAAATATTTACACAGGGGGCAAGAAGTAAATCACAAAACTATTTACAAAAATACACAAGCTTATATGCATTAACAATTTACACCAGTTCACAAAAATATTAAAACATAAAAAACACTATATAAATTAAAGAACTCAAAAGTATGATCTAAGACTTCCTAGGATGCTTCTCTCATGCAGGTCATGGTTGAAAATCAGGTTTTGCTATCTCAGAATCTAAACTGTAAAACAATCATTTTTAATTCTTTGAACATTAACAGTACTAATCAGATAAGGAAAAAGACCCTCTGTGCACACCAACATTATCTTGCACACATTAAAATACATCATTCTTGACATTTCCATAATACACAGTACTGACAATCACATGCCTCTAACCATTTGGAAGTAACTTTCTGACATACTTCAGCTTTCTTTATTACTTTCTTGCACTCTCTGCTCAGGTGACACTTCGCCAACATATTGAATGGGTGACCAATAGGACTGGAACAGAGAAATGGACTTTACAGGACCCTTCTCCGTGCACTCACTACTGTTTCCAAACTGACAACTAGCTCTTCTATCTCTGCTCACCTTCGTGGTCCCTCCTCCGCACAGAATTAGTCTTGGAATATTTCTTTAACCTGACCCTACATCTTAAAAAAATGTTTTACCATTATAAGAAATGTGCAGGCCCTGCCCTTGGGACTGTCCCAGGGACTTCTCCAAACCGAGCATTTAAAATACATGAATGTATGTTTAAAAAGAAACTGAATTAAGTAAGAAATAAGGCTCAGATTAGATTTATTAGTAAGAACACGATGTCCCTGGAGCTTTTAGCTGAGCTCCTAGCCTGCTATCTAGGAACATCTACTTCAATCTACCCAAACTGTGGAATTTTGCCAAAAAGATAAAATCTGGAGACATGGCAGCAAAAGTACCAGTGGGATGAGATTGTTTAATGTGTAAGGCAGCTCCACTTCCTTGACCATAGTGCTCCACGCCAACACTTGAAAATAACATTCAGTTCCTGTGTTTGTGAAGTCACACACAAGGCGGACGACACTGAGGTAACCTGGCTCACAGTGATTTGCCATCCAATTTCTGCCCCCACAGTGTCAGAGAAACATGTGGGCAAAAGTTGTTCAAACAGCTGAACCCAAAGTTAAGGCTGTTGCTACATACAGTAAGTAACTTCAGACTTCATCTAAAGTTTTTTTTCACACTTATACCAATAATCTGAATTATTATTCTATATTTAAAATATTTTCCTGACATTTCCAAACCCATAGGATGTTATTAATAAAGAAATTGTTCTAAGGAATTAACCCTAGTGTTTATAAAAGAGACTTTAGTTTCAGGAGTAAACAATGTGTGTGACAAACAAATCTACAAATATCAATTGGTCTGGACCTATCAGCAACTTCTTTTCAGGCCAGGCCTGCAGCTACTGAAGCCACTTGTCTCACTGTCAAACTGNCCTCTCTCCCTTCATCTGTGCTGCTAAGGATAACATTCAGGGCTGGTGTGGTCTTCAAGAGGCAGTAAGTTGCCTCTCTGACAAAAAAGATGACATGGGTTGAAAAAGAAAATAGGGTCTACCAACACATCTGTGTGCCAGGCCGAGGAACCCATCGAGTTTCTGCACATTCTATGTGTCAGCTGGGCCTGCACTTTTAATGCAGATGCCTGAGTCCCCACAGACCTTTGTGTGTAGGTGTTCCTGGGTATTTACTTTAGACTTCACTGGGTCCCTCTGTCAGTCTGGGAAACAAAGGACACCTTACAGACTATCTCCAAATATAAACATGTTCTTAAAGCTTTACTTCTAAATATAAAATGCAATTATATGACTTAATTACAAAGACTGCCGTAAATCTAACCTTCCACAATTTCACAGCAGTAACAGCAGCATGATTTTAGAAGATTTCTTCCTTTGTTCTAAATAAAAGATAATCCCATCCTAAAAAGCCAGAGCAGCCACCATCCAGTAAATGGAATGAAATCTCCGGTGGTATTGCCTACAGAGTATGAAAAGATACAAATGTACAAAACTCAAGTATTACTATGATTTATGGAATGAAATGCCAATCTAACTCATTCTAAACACAGGACTGCCTTACCAGTCTTGGCTGTCTGGGGTGGGACGGGCCTAGGAAACACAGGGAAGCTGAGCTAAAGAGGTTCTCTGTCCCAAGCCCAGTAAGGAATGCAACTTCCCAAACAAAGTCCCAGGTATTTCACATGTTTAACATGTCTAGAGAGTTAGAAAGAACTATTCNGAAATGCTGGTGTAGATGACAAATGCAGTAAGACTGTGACCATACAACAGAAGTGAGCCAAACCATGTGGATCCCAGAACGCCAGCTGGTGAGATGGGACTGTGTCCTCAGGGTCAATGAACAATGTAGTTTCCTAACAGGTGATTTGTAGGGGTTTTACAAATTCCCAGGGAACCTAGACTGTAGGTTAGAAATAGAGTAACACGAACATTTATATCCCTAAGAAACTATTTATCCAGCTAAACCACGCTGGTCTCTTTGGATTTAGAACCAACAGGGGGACTATTTTTATTGGTACTACAACTTTCTGAACCTTGTGGGATGTGCAGGGAGGCAGCACACTGAAAGCACTAGTGATGTTTTCTGACATTAACAGAGTTCACTGATGGTAAGAACTTCATTTTCTTTCAAAGGAAGTTCCTTCAATTTTAAGTTTAAAAGCAGCCCCTCATGTTTCTGTAGTGACAGGAGTGTACACACTCATGTGAAGAAAAAAAGGACAGACTAGTGAAGAATATGGTTCAGCTTGGACTTGCTATTTCACAATGATGTGCTGCTAAATGCTTAAAATCCTAATTCCTTTACCTTTTAATGATCCTGCTGCTGGCAGTCTAAATGACACAGCTGAAGGGAGTTTTTCTCTGTAAGTTAGCACACTGGGCTCCTTCATGGACAGGGATAATGAAAGCAGAACAGAGTGGAGAACCTANGGGGCAGGCTGCATGGCCCCCTACCTGCGCGTGGGAACACAACAGGAAATGCAGAGCCCACCAGGAAATAGAGGCAAACTGCTCTGAACTAGGTAGCAAGTGCTAAGAAAGGTCCAAGTTAAATTCAGTGAGTTAAAGGCAGTCCTTAGTCTTAGAGGTCAGCCCTGTACAGCAAGTAGGGTCTGTGTGAGAACTTCTTGACTAGGCTTTCAGCACAGTACTTTACAATCATCCAGATCTCTTTAAAGACAAACAACACAGCCTATAGATGGATGAGGCAGTAATGAGTGGGAGGGGGAAGGTGTGACTTGTTTACTTTTATTATGCTTCTTTCATGTGGTCAGGGGTTTTGTAGCATTTTTTTCCCTTAAATCTTTTTGGTTATTGAAAAAAATAGAACAGTCCGCTGTCCAGCAGAGGCTGCTTCAACTCTATTGCTCCCGGGGCTCATTCTGCATGGATCTGTGTGTCAGGATGTGGCAGCGACAACTCTGTGGGCAGGAAGGCCCCCTGACCCAATGCTGTGGCGTATGTCCTGCTCTGTGGATGGACAAAGCCAGAGGGCACATAGGCCCCCATGCCACCCCCTCCGAAGCTTCCTCGTTGGTGCTGGGGCAGGGAGTGGTAATCCTCCAGGTTATCATACTGGGACACAACAGTCATACTGCTCTGGCGCTTGCTGTGTGTCGGATACTGGTATATCGCGCTGGGGTCCCTCTCCAGGTTCTGAGTATGATGGAGTTTTAGGCTGTGACTCCTCTCTGGTTTGGGGGGTGGGACCATAGACTGAGTGAAGTGTTCCTCCTCCTTGTAGCAGTCTCTGGAGTGTTTCTCAGGGGCAGGTGGGTGCCTGGCTCGGGGCCGGTCGAGATCTTTGGAGAGCCTCACCTCCTTGTGGTTCATTCTTAGAGACTCCTGCCCTGATGTGACGTATTTCCCTCCAGAGTTATGGTAGCTGCCTGGCTCAGAAGTGTCTGGCATCCCTTTGGGCCCATAATCTAACTGGCCAGCTCCCTGGGGATAAGGTGGTCCATTTTTTGATTCACATAATTGCCTATGGCTTGCTTCCTGATGCGCCCTGTGCTCTGGGAGGCTACAACCCATATCGTGAAGCTTTCTGTTCCTAAGGCTGCTTTGCTTCTGTGGGAGGGATGGCTTTTCTACCTGTGTGCTGCCATACCCCCCATGATGGTGGGATCGGTCGAACTCAGGCTCTGGATGCTTCCTGTAGAAACGGTCATCCCCCTCAGGACTGACAGCCTTGGCTGGGTGCCGCCCTTCTTTCCCCTCAGCCACAGAAAGAAGTCCAGTTTTCCCAGGATCTGATTTACTACGCAGATGGATGACATAGATCCCTCCCAAGTCGTCTTGCACAGCTGGTGTCATGTTGTCGTACTGTGACATGACAGGCCCTTTCACCTTTTGCCGTGCTCGACTCTCTCTCCGGATGGACTGCATGCGGTATTTTTCCATGTCCTCAAGGTCCCATGAGGTGTAGGTGTGCTTTACATCAGNAGTGGGGGGCATGTTGACTACATTATGGTCATTACCAGAGAAATAGCCAGTCATGTTGGCCCGTGGGCGTGGAGGCAAACCAGCATAATTGTACAAGTTCTTTCCTTGTAGCCTTGGATTGTAGAAAGCATAATCACGATTGGACAGGCGGTGGAGGGGCCTCAGTTGGACTGTGCCGTAGGCATCAACATCACACAAGGCCCCNTCAGGACTGTAATAGGAGCTTGAGGAGCTGGAGTATGGACTATAACGGTAGTGGACCCGTCCATTCTCAAAGTAAGGCTGAAGCTGAGTTACATGATAATCTGAGCGGGCCTGGGAGGACTGATATGGCTTATACTGGTAGACGGGCCTTGGGCAGAAGGCTGGTTCATCATCCGGGGGAACTTCTGTCCGTGAAATGGGAACAGAGCGGATCATGGAAGGTGGGGGTGCATGGAGGGACTGTACCCTCCGGATGGTGGGGTAAGGTAGAATGTCTTCAGGGCAACAAGCATTCCTAACTGAAGAGCCCAGAGAAGAGACATACTCAACTCGGCTGCACGGTTTGGAGTGGTGTCCAGATATGTTTCTTCCAGGTGCCACATAGGTGTTATAACGAGGACCCANGGAGGCTGGTGGCTCTGATCGGGCACCATATACCTGGTGTGGCTCCAACTTGTTGTGGTGTGGAGGTACGCTCTGGGGACGGAACTGGCAGTTTGGAGTCATATTGAAATGCAAACAGTTTTCTGGACCAAAGGGCTCAGTGGTGACATCAGGTCTAGCAAAGGAAGAATAGGCTATCTTCTGAGAAGCATGCTTAGGCTGTGAGATGGGGAGTGGCAAAGGCATTCCATCATCCACTGAGGCTGATGATGGGACAAAGGAGTGGTAATTTGAACTACTGTTAGCATCTACAGTGCTGGAGTGCATGGCAGCAGCCATCTTGCTTTCCACTGTCCTTGTTGGGGGAATTGGGGCAGCAAAGCCACAGGAATGGCCAGGAAAAGACTCAGCACGCAGGTGGAGCAGTGGGGCCCTGGTGCCTTCCCGCACCTTCTCAGGCAGTCCTGGTTGGGGAGCAGAAGCAGCCATGGGACACTGGGCAGCTGCACTGCCATCGTTGATAAAGATGGATGCAGGATCACTCATGGCTTGAGGCTCAGGTGGCCTCTCTGGAGTTGGAGCTGCTCCCTGGACCTGCTAAAAGACAGTGATGTTGAGAGTCTNCGTTTAACACCCCATCCCCCACCATGGAGCCAAATGCTTGTACCGTGCAAACCCAGGCTATCTGGGTGGTAGCTTCAACTTTCCCAAGCTCTGTAGTCACACTGAACCTGACCCTATGGCTAGGAAGAGTATGTGTGTGGCTACATGGTACATTACTACCTGTGGAGAAATGTGCAGTGGTTTCCAAGTCATGCTAGGCTTTAAATGTGAGGAGCGGTTGCCTACAGTGGAATCTAATGTGTCGACCCAAACACAGAATTAGACAAACAACAGAGCAAGGCTTAAAAATAAGCATCCTGCTATTGGTCTAAGCTCAGTCTGAAGACCAGGAAGATTTTTTAAAATGAAAACAGTTGATTTTACCAGCTGGATNGAGTTTCAGAGTGAGTCAGTTCCACTCAGAGAGCAGTTTTAAACCTCCAAATACAGGGAACAGCTATAAAGTGCTTGTCTGGGGTGGCAGCAAGCCAGAGTTCACTGCCTCTTCTTTCTGCCCATCCTGTTTGTGGGTCCACACACCAAATGCCCCTAAGAAGAAGGTGTTACAAATAACATCCTCCAGGAAGGACTAGAATTTTAACTCCTTTTGGTTTAAGGTGACCAAAAACCTGTAGTACTTTAGTGTTTTTGTTTTTGTTTCTTAAAGGAAAATTAGAAAAAAACACCTTGGCCTTCTGTATCTAACATTCCCTCAGCAAAGCAGGTATCCAACTGTGGAACATAGCTGGTTACTGGTTATGGGTGAAACATAACAAACAAAACACACGAAAATCCAAGGTATTATCATTTCTTATACTTGTGGAGAGCCCATAAGAAGACTCCTACAACCACGCTGAGAATGCAGTACTTTCAATGTACAGATGTGAAGGGTTACCACAGGGTGGTTACATGACTCGCTCAGTCACAGTGAATCAGTGATGGAGCTGAAAAAGAGAACCACCATTCCCAGCCTGATGTCTGGGGCTCACTTTGTTCACTCCGTCAGGATCTCACTGGGAAGGAACTCCGTGCTTCAGGAAGGGAAAGCAACAAGGAGGGTTAAGCTGTAGTCACCAGGGGCTGCTCTGTCTTTACTGCAAAGCCAGTAGCCAGGTAAAAGCAGAGTTGTCCAACTTTAAACAACACATGGAAACCTGCCACTTGACTGAAACATATCTCACTCAAAGGTAACACATCCCACTGAAAAACGACATACCTTTGGAAAAAATATATCACTTTCTGACTTCCTCTCTGTCTTACCTTGTGGGAATTATTCAATCCTACACTTGGTGCTTCTTGTACCTGCCCCAAGACTGGTGGTTGCTCTGCTGGCCTCTGGGAAGGAGGTGGGGGGAGGGGACGGTTAGTTCTGTGAGCTCGCTGAAGGGTGGCAGCCACAAAATCAGCAGCAGTTGGCTGTTCAGCCATGACTCTGCTGGTATCTCTGGTGCTTGTTTCAACTCTTGCTGGAGTTGCCATCATATAAGCCATAGTGGCNGTGCTGGTATTCTCTTCAGGGGACCCAGAAAGAGGGTAGCTTTTGTCCCTAGGCAGAGTAGAAGGCATGGGAGATTTGTCTGTAAGTTCTGAGGAATGATGGGGTTTATCCACACTGGTACCAAGAGAAGAGGGGGGCTGACCTCCACTGGAGAAATGAAGTGGAGTCTGGTCCTGCTCCACAAAGGAGACAGTAGGCATGCTGGTCTTCCCAGCCTGGTCTTCAGGGAAACTTCCGTGATCATCAGACTTCTCGGAGTCTGTTAAGGGAGCTGAAGTGCTTCTAGCCTTTTCTGGGTCCCCAGATAACTGGTTTCGATGCAGCTGATTCCCTATTAAGTCTATCTGGTGGAGTTGCTCCCCAGAGTCAGCTGTGTTGGGATGGGTGGGGTCTCCCACAGCTGCTGTCTCTGGGACAGGCTGGTCACAATTTCCGAGTCCATTCATCTGCAGGTGGAACTGCTCTGCTGGTTGGTCCGTTTGGAAATAGGTCTTATCTAGAGTAATGCTAGAGTAAGAACTAGACAGTTTCTCTTCAGATGTAACCACTGCCATGTCTCCATAACTAGGACACCCAGTCTGGGAAGTCCCTGGTCTCTTCAGTGTCTGAGTTGAGGCTTGCTGTGCGGACTCAGCTAATGCTAGTGCCAACATTCGGGCGACATTTTTCGGAGGCGGTGGTGGTGGGATAAGAGAGACTGAACTGACAGGAACGGGATCTTGAGGGGGGTCATGGGTAACTGCTCCTAGTGGGAAATTGGGAAAAAAAATTAGAATGAAAAGGTAGCTTATGTTACCCTACACGGAAAGCCAACACTCCCCATGTGATCACTAAAAACAGGTGCCTTCCATATTTCAAAATGGCACTCCATGATCTTCTAGCCCACATGCAAATGCTGGTGAGAACACAAATGGTTCAAAAGGAAAACTAACACAGTAGTTAGAGGTTGCAAACTCCTCTTGAGCTGCTACAACTGGGGTGGAGGGGGAGCAGGTCCCCACCTGACTTAGAAAAGGCCACTTAGGGTACCAGCTTCCAGTGCTTACAGACTGTGAGAACAGTTTTTACATTGGTGATGTAGGCTGGCTGCTTAACTTGTAAGGCTATAATGTGGTATGTATTAGAAGAGAAAAGAGAGTCAAGAGCTACAAAGTTGTGCAAAAATTATCCATGAATTCTGACTGTCCAAAGAGGTAAGGGGTCTTTTGTGAAGTCTGAAGCAGGACCATGGGCCCCTTGGGGAGTTCTGTTTGACTCGCTTTAGTTTAGGGCTTTGAACCCTCAGCACNATTCAGAAAAACATTCTCTTTGACTCTAGCCTAGCTTCGGAGAAGGCTTTCTCTTAAAAGGCACAGATGGCACACAGGACGGAAGACCCCCTCTTATCTTAGAGAAGGAATGGAGGAGAACACACAGTACCTGTCTGACTCTGTCCAGAAGGTACAGCCTTGCTCTGACTGCTCGGGACAGGCCGCTCCTCTTTCCCTGGTAACTCTACTTCTTCAGCTGCCCCCTGCTCCAGGGGCTGTACTTCAGGTTCACAGCCTTCCTGTGCCTCTCTCTCACTTGCTTTCATCTTTCCTATCTGGGTGGGGGATCTATTTAAGACATCTCTTTCTTCCACATTTTTGTCCCAAGATGGAGGTGATGCATTCTGAGCTACAGTGTTGGAGACAGTACCAATGACTTCGGACACCCGAGCTGGAAGAGTCACTGAAATGGGCTCAGATATGTTCATGGAAGGAGATTTGCTTAGCTTCCGTCCGATCTTCGGAGAGAAAGCATAAACAACCTTTTCTGTAAATGAAGATGGCTTAGAAGACTTGTCCTCAGTTGGACTCAAGTCCAGGGTGAAGAATGGACTCAGTTTCTCCTGGACTGGAGACACAGGTTCAGAACTTGCAGTGCTTCCTGGAGTCTGTGACTGGCTACCACCTGCTTCTACATCCTTCTTACTGGTACTCAGTTTATCCCTGGCAAACCCGAATGAATCCAGAAAGGAAGCACCACTCTCCAGACACTCTGACTCAGCTTTTGGAGGACTACATTGAAATGACATTGGATCAAAATCCAGACTGGCCACTCCAATGTCTGGTGGACTCAAGTCAACGTCCTCAGCAGAATGAGGAGACACAAGAGCTGGAATGTGGAGCAGCCCCACTTCCTCTTCACTCTCATTGTCGTGGGGCAGATTGTCGTAGGAATTGCAGCGGTTGCCCAGCATTTCTCCATTGAAAGAGGCAGAGAGCGCATCGCTGCTNGACCTGGGTCTTCTAGGTCGGAACAACTTGGAATCACCTAGTAAAAATGGACAACAATGTCAAAGCACAAATGTCACAGGACACACAACACCATTATTAGTTACCTATCTAGTACAGTAGTAATATTGCAGAGGGTAAGGAAATTGGAACTTTTAATTTTCTTCCCACAAACTTGACTCTGGGTGTACAGACATCAATCACACTTAGGGTAAGAGAACTTCCAAATTATCAAGAACATGTGCTATAAGCAGCAAAGAATGCATTAATCCATAGCCTGGATAAGAGAAAGGCAAGGGAACTCTTGGATTTCATTACTGATCCACCATTGACTCTTGGTGTGACACTAGGCAAGTTTTTCACTTTCTTTGTGTCTTATTTTATCACTGGCTTCATATATGACTTATAAGTAGAAGTCATCACTTAAAATAGCACTTTGGGTATAAAACAGTAGAAGAAAGGTTACTTATTGTGCGAAAATATCCTTATGGTAACTAAATTTCTTTTTAAAGAAAAAAATGTTTCTTCCTAATGAAAAGGTATTTACATGCATTTTGTAAAGCACTCCACTCACACACTTAAAATACTTCTACTTTTTTTCTAATGAGAACAGGCTTTTCACTTCTGAAGCAAACCCAAGCAGCACAGCAGAGCACATTTGCTTTCATAAAGTTTGATTCTGAGTTTCAACTGAGGCTGTAACCACATCTCCCTCAAATATCTGCCAGGAGATGTTGGTCCCCCTTTTGGAGGCAGACTCATTTTAAGTTGTCATGTCCAACTGCTAATGACCCTTGAGTAATGGAGACCACCCACCATCAATTAACAAAAGAGGTTCAAAGCTATTCCCATACCAAATCTAAAGGAATTAGTGACATTGTTTTTAAGCACTGACAAATATAAATGTTTGCTTTCAAACATTTCAGCCATTTGATAGAAATAGCATTCATGCCGAAATATCTCGCCATATTAAAATACTCATGTTTTAACTGAACCATATTTAAGAAATACCAGTACTACTGGAAGTGNTATTTCATAGTCTTCTTACTAAGCATATATTCACAGCATTGCTGTGTACATGTTCTTTTATGCAACCCATCACGGAACATCTTAGTCTTACCATCAACTGCATGGAGAGAAGTAAGAGATTCCTCACTTTTAGCTGAGCGGAGGGTTCCTTCTGCCCTGCCACCTAAATAATCAAAACCAAATAGTGTAAAACCTGTGATTATTAAGGATTATGCAGTTAAAGGGCTTAGTGTTTTTCTTAAGTTTGTATTTCAAGTGTGATTAGCTATGCATTTTGACAGTCATATATATTCAGTTTACNACCCTATTAAGCTACATTATTCTGTTTCCCATGTGAAAACAAACCCTTTTCCAAAGCCTATGAACTTGCACATAGAGGTGAACTNAAACACTTCTTTCTTGTATGTTTCCTGATGGCCAACTTGATAACCTTGAGTGATGTACTTAAAAGTTTTATTTTTATTCATGTGAGTCCACATGAGT
>LZPO01076378.1:30079-67165 GCA_001675575.1 Neotoma lepida
TCAGCCATTTTTTTTATTTTTTAAAGACTATCTACTAATACAGTATAATCTCTAAGATAAATTGAGTTTTAAAAGATATAGAAGTTTATCATACAAAAACAATGAGGAATGCATGTATCTCTCACAAACACTAACAAATTCACACACATATATATGAATATATATAAAGAATCTTTTTTAAGATTTAGTTTTTTAAAATAGATCTCTTTTTTTCAAAGATTTATTTAGTTTTGTATATGGGTATGGGTATTTTGCCTGCATGCATGCCTGGTGCGATGGAGAGTTGTGGATCCATCTGGAGAGTTGTGAGCTGTCATGTGGATGTTGGGAATTGAACCAGGTCCTCTAGAGGAGCAGCCAGAGTGCTCTTAACCTCTGAGCTATCTCTCCAGCTCACTAAGATTTATTTTTATTATGCNTATTTGTGTGTATTCAAATGAACTCAATAGCAGAAAGGGGCAAATACTCTTTTTTTGTATTACTTAGAAACATCATACCTAGAATTATCAATGGNAATTAATTACACATAGAAATCACAACTAATTGATAATAATGGGATAAATGTACAATTATGATCCTTTAACCAAATTCNCAATACAATAAACCCCATTATTCAGAGAATATCCTGTGTTCAACAGTCTTTCCAGAGGCATTAGGCTATTTTAACCCTGCTTCTTGGTTTGCTAATGTGGCTTTCTTTCCTGGGTCGGGTGATTAGTGTACACATTTATTTTTTTCTACAACAATGACAAAAGGCCTAATTGATTAAAGCTGCAATAAAAATTAAAACAGCAGAGAACATCACTAGCAATTCTAGGTCCCATCTGTACTTGAGGGTGCAGGGAAACTGCCTGTGTGCACATCCTCCTTGCTTCTACTGTGCAGCTACCTTGCTCCTGTCACCTTTGCAGAACCATCACTGATATATCACAACATAACATTCAGTCCTGGAGTGGGAGCTGGAGGGATGAATATTTACACCCCAGCCTAAGATCTAAAATAATAGATACTCATGGTGATAAAGATCAATCATACTTGATTAGAAATTAGTTAAACAAAATAAAAACGTTCAAATTAATTGTACTCAAATTTGATACTCTCGCAACGATTCCAAATTGTTTACTCATATTAGTTTTCTTCACTTAAACTTTTGTCCCCATTTTTCACATATTAATATGGTCAAAAGGAACTCACTTTGGATATAAGAAATGTCTTCCCTCCCTGCCCAATGTTACCAGTATACTCCCCCGGAAGGCAAAAACAAAGTACTCTCAATTCTGTTAGTATACTTCTGCTGAGGAATGCAAAGTCTGGCTGTAGATGGTTGAGTGCTGACAAACTCATTCCTATGGAGAAATATAGTAAGTGCTGACAAACTCATTCCTATGGAGAAATATAGTAATGCAGTAGAAGGGAGGCTGTAAGGGTCAAGGTCCACAAAACATGCTAGATTAGAGACAATAAAATAATAAAACGTGTAAGAAGTGAAGTAAAATGATACCACTAAAGCAAATCACATTTTATATCCAAATTTCCTATTCTAGAATTTAAAATGAAACATGGGTCACAATACTAANTTCTTCCATGTTATTTAGCCAGGACAGATTTTTCTATCTGCAATCTTTTTATAAACCAGGCAAACCTACCAGACTGGTCTTCCTGGTAGTTACATGTTTTAGCAGTACGACTTAGTCTTGCCAACGTAAATCTTTATAATACCAATTACCAGTTTATGGGGAGATACTAAAGACAGCCACTTCTGTAGAGCACGGTGAACCCTGATAGGGAGGTTGGATGATGAGGTCTTTAATTACATGACAACAATGGCCGAACAGTCTCAAAGTAGACTTGAGTTCTCACACTTCACCTAGAGTTCTCTAAATCATTTCTTACATATCTTTTAGACTAACTTAGTACAAGTCTAGGCTTGGCTTAACTTCTGAGGGTGTAAAAGAAGCTGGTTTNTATCTAGAAAACGGCCCCAGCATTAAGTCTATTTGAACANCCATCATTTATAACATCTATAACAAACTCAGAAAGTTAAGCAGGTAATAGTTTGGGTACANACACTATGTGGAGATTTCCCTGCAAACTGAAGATATAAATAAAACTCGTAAGTCTATATAAATCTTGGGTTTATATAAAGCTTGTGATTCTTAAAATTCAGTGGTATTTTACACATTGTATTCGAAACCCTACCTATGCTCTGTTCTCCAACACAAAAATTCAACAATGGAAATACAAGCATGGGCAACTACTACATGATATTTAGGCTGTCGTAGAAGAACCTCTTTCTATTTAGCATTCTAAGAATTGACTGTGTCCTTTAAACATTTTTCCATTACATAAATATAAAAAGATTTTAAATTTTATTCAAAATTCTTTGTTTGCTTTTATTAAATATAGCACTATTTATATACACCATGGAACACACAGTAAGGATTTTATCTCGACCACTACTAAGCTGCCTTAATGGGCTAATAGAAAATTTTGTTTTTTAAAAGAAAACATAAAAAGCAAATTTTTTCTTTTCTTTTTTTTTTGTTTTTTGAGACAGGGTTTCTCTGTGTAGCTTTGGCAGCACCTTTCCTGGAACTCACTGGGTAGCCCAGGCTGACCTCGAACTCACAGAGATCCGCCTGCCTCTGCCTCTGAGTGCTGGGATTAAAGGCATGTGCCACCACCGCCTGGCATAAAAAGCAANTTTTAAGGCCTGCCTTTGTGATCAACCTACTAAGGTCACACCATTAAAGAATATTGACTCTCCCTCTCCAAATGCCAATGGCGCCTCAGACAGGGGTGGATTTCATTCTCACCTTCCTCCCAGTGTGCTCTACAGTGGGCTTTTGTCTAGCTTGAGCTTGTGAAGATCTTGCGTCTGCTGTTACAAGTGCAGTAAGTTCGTATGTGCAACTGTCCTACTGTATCCAGAAAACACTGCTTCCTTGAAGTTACTCATCAACTTTGGCTCTTAGAAAATTTGCACTCCTTTTCTATGATGATCCTCAACTTTATGAGGAGGAATGTGACATTTGTGTCCTATTTAGGGGGTGTTCTGTAATTGAAGTATGTGGTGTTTCAGCAATAGGATCTTATCATCAAGCGCTGGAAGGCAGCCCAGAGCATTGCCAGTAGCCTGTAATGCTTAGAGTGGGATCTCTGGGACCCCTTTGGCTAACAACCCAAAGAAAAGTAACCCTTCTTGGTACTGGGGTTTTTCTTTGCTAGCGTGTGGGTATTGTTCCCACATTGTATGACAAATCTATTAAAGTTCTTTTAGTTGAGTAATATAAACTGGAACCAGTGGGGAGGAGGAGACAATTCCTCCTTCTTCCCTCCCTCCTCCCCCCTTCCAACTCCTCTTCCTCTTCCTGCTCCACCAAACAGGGGTTGCACATCAGATTTTCTGCACATCAGATATTTACATTACAATTCATAACAGCAAAATTACAATTATGAAGTAGCAATGAAAATAATTTTAAAGTTGGGGGTCACCACAACATGAGGTACTGTATTAGAAAGAGGAAGTGTATTAAAGGGCTGCAGCATTAGGAAGGTTGAGAACCACTGAGTTAAACAAAGTATCCAATTTCATGTACCCACCATCTAGGTTTTTTAAGCTTAGTATTCTGCCATATTACTTGNCCACATACATTTTTCCCATTTTAAACTAGGAAATAAAGCACTACAGATTGCTGAAGCAGTAGACTCTCCTTAAATCCCATTTTCTCTACACAGAAAACCTTCAGATTTAGTATGTTCCATCCTCACCTGNGTTTTGTGCTGAAAGGACATGTGTATGGAGTCACAAAAAAATTCAGATGAGCATGTTGTGGTTTAGAATTTTAGGAATGAAATCANGACATCAAACTTTACATTGTTATATAGTCTGAGATTTATCCCTGGTACTTGTGGTTCAGTATATTCATTTTTTACTGTATTAATCTTCCCTTTTTAAGTATATTCAACCATTTCTACTTACAGTGTGCTACTGGCAGCTAGAGTTTTTCTTATTTTAATCAATGTTGCAATAAGTAACAACTTAGTAAGTGCTTCTGTCACACGGTGATAGGCTTCCTCTGAAAGCCATGCTCAGAATCGTTGGACACCAGAGTATACTGCTGTCCAGCCTTACTGAAGTTCACCAATAAAACCTAAAATATAAGTCTGAAGGCCTTCTACTTAAACTTTACCAAAGCTGTCCCTAGAATGACAGTCCCTAAATAATTTACTAATATCACACTCCCACAGAATGTATCGGAGCCCATCCTTNACATATATGACCTATTTTGCTTATTTTTTTTAATCAACCTCATGAAATTGATACTGTACTTGACNTTAACATACTCATAATTGCTGGTTTAGTGAGCATTTAGCTTTACTGGTAGCTCATTTTCCTCTTTAATGGAATAATTGTAATTTTTTGTTTAATTGTATTTTTCTTACTGCTAGGAATTAATTTCTTATATAATCTGAAAAAATTCTGTCAGTTGAACATGTCACTCATAAATCTTTACNATGTTTATAGCTTGCTTTTTATTGTACAAATTAAAACATGTCTTTAGGTATGGTATCTATACTTTATAGAACTTTTCTTTACTCCCAAGTTATAAACATATTGCATGATTTCCCATATAAAAATTCAACACTTTANACTTTTATAGCTCTCTTTTATATGTATTATCAATTATTTTATCACCTTTAATTAAATATTCCTTTGTCTACTAATCTGTAAAACTAATTCTGTCTTTGTGAAAAGATGTACACTGATTTGTATAAGTTCACTCTTCATCAGTACCTCACTTTAATTTTTTTCTAGTACTTAATGAAGACGAGTCCTTCCATTTAATCTTAACTCTTCAAAACTGTCCTGCATTTTCAATCCTATATTTTAAAATCAACTTGTCAAGCTGCAAGGTGAAAACCTTTGGAAATGTCATTGAAAATGCATCTAATTATAGATTATTTTGGAGAAAATTAAACTTTTTGAACTACAATGTTGANTCTCCTCAGCTATGAACATAGTGTTTCTCTCCCTTTATNGAAGGCTCTTTTACATCCTTCAATTACTTTTTCTNTGAAGGTCTCACCTATTTTTGGTTATAACTAGTCTAAAAATGCTACAGTTTTTTTGTTGCTACTGTACATACAATTTTTTTCCTAAATTACACCCTCTAACAATCTCATTACTATTATGNAGAAAATTAACATGGCTTGGAATAGTGAGGTTCCTAAGGTTCCAAATTTGCCCTTTATTTGCTAGCTATGTAACTGTGGATAAGCTAACTAATATAAAAACATTGAAAATAATAACTGTATAATGGGGTTTTTGGTACTACTAAACAATTTAAAAGTCTGAAGCACTCACTGCTGGACAGAAAACAACAAACATGATTATCTTTTATTCAACAATCACGCTAACCCTCTTTATTTTTTAAAGATTCATTTTTTTTTAATTTATGTGCATGTGTGTGTGTCTATNTATATCATGTGTGTGCAGTTCTCATGGAGGCCAGAAGAGAGAACCAGATGCCCCTAGAATTAAGAGGTGCTGGTGGCTTTGAGCTGATGATGTATGTAGGTGCAGGGATTCAAACTCGGGCCCTGTGCAAGAGCAGTACAAACTCTTGACTGCCAAGCCAANTCTCTAGCTCCAGCTTCTGTTATCATAATAATGTGACTCTAGACCCTTCTAGACTGACATATAAATAATCTGGATTTAATTCTTCCATTCCAGTCCTTTTATTTGTTTCTGTCTAGTTTAATTGGATCTTNAAAAAAATGTTTATCTTAAATACAAGAAAAAGAAGGGTGAAATAACAGTAGGGATGTCTAAAAANGTCAGTAGGAATTATATTAATAAGTATCTATCTTAAAAAAATACCTATAAGTCTATAGATAAATATACATACATAGTTTAAAGGAAANTCATTTGGGCTGACAATGCTCCCTCCAAAAGTCAAAGACATCTAACAAAAATACAAACACCTGGCAAGGGAAGCCCTCTTTGGAATTGCTGGTCAGGGTTGTTCAAGAGACTCTCAAAATATTTCGTACTACAGCTGTTGCCCTTGGTTGCCTCAGAGAGGCAGAACATAAGTCGCTGTTGCTGAAGACACTATGCACTTCAAACACAGGGCCCAGAGGCCTCTGAGATGGAACTGACCTGAATGCTTCCTCATGAAGACTAGCTTTCATGGGACTGGAAGCTTCCAAAGGAGGGAGGCAACCCACAGTTCTACCCAGCTATGATGCCAATGAAGNCCAACAACAACCAGCATGGCACGATACTCCTAAGGGTACAGTAATGGCACACATACCCTGGCTGTAAACAACAGTCTCTAATTGGACTTAAGACATGCCTGGTATTGAAAACCAGCCATCTAACCAGGGCTAGTGAAGTCATGGATCTTAGAGGAAAATCTACAACTGTCACTTCACTAAACTAGCATAATCCCCATCTACACTCTAAATGTTTGTCCTTATACTCCCAGATAAACCTAGTACTCACTACTCACTCACCAGGGAGACTTTTCTTTGCAATAGATCACAGCCATTATAGAAAACTACAAACAATCAAAATACAGAGCTGTGGCNCTCAGTCCCAACAGATACATCTCCAGTACAANTCCTGCACCCAAGGCAAGGATCACTGTATTGTGGAAGAGAAATGAAAAAAGAGACCATGAATTTGAAAGAGTGCAAGGAAAGGTACATGGGAAGGCTGGGAGGGAGGAAAGAGAAGGGGAAAATGATATAATTATATTATAATCTCAAAAAATAAAAGAAATAACGTTTTAAATGTATATGTTGTTCCCAGCTTTAATCTGACTTTTTCCTGTATTTCACTATTAAGAGTAACTTTNGGTCTTTTGGGTAGAAACCACAAATGTGAAGAGCTTCCCTGTTCCTAATTGATAAAAGTATAAAATAAACTGGTGACGGCCTTTATCAGGTGATTTTCTGTATCTACTAAGATGATCTTTTAGTTGTCTTATTTTTTTTTAAATTTTAAAATTCTGAATGTGGTGAGTGAAATTCAAACCCCTTTTGAAAATCTTGTATGACTTTCCTACATATGCCTTTCAGGTAAAGAGATTTGATGAAGAGGAGTCAGAATTTCACAACTGAAGCTGCAAGCCATGACAAGTCCTTCTGCAGAACTGGAATAAGTATTAGAAGTGAAAATAAACCTGAGGACTGGTTTGTAGTAAAGAAAGACACATACAGAGGGATTCTAGTGTGACAGCCTAGNCAGTTGCTGATGAATTAACAGCAAAGAAAAGACTAGGACTTTCATATATAGTCTTAAATAGTTCAAAAGGGATACAGGCAAAAGATTGTAAAATTACCATATTTTTGGCANGTATTGTTGTATAACCGTAAAGGACCTTTGAAAAACAAACAAGTAATGGTTTGAGTGAGCTTAGCACTTAAATGGGGCGTGGGGAGGAAATACTGATGCAAATGAAACTTCCACTTGCAAAAAATGGACTCATAAATAATGCTGTAAGTCACTTGAGTATTAGCTCTACAAATCGCTGAAGAACACTTTCTAGATGGTTGAGCAAGATTCTAACATGCAACTCAAATATTAAAGGAACTGAACTAAAAAAAGCTTCTAGTAACTGAAATATAGAATTTCTGGAAACATCTTCCTCTTATACCATTGGAAAGTTTTCATAAGAAGTTCTTAGGATGGATAATGTTGTAACCGACTCCTTTATATCATCATTTAGACACTTAACTAAAATTAGATATGAATTTCTGAGGGTTTGGGGGGGGTAGGATCTTGCCCTGCAGCCCAGCATGCTTTTAAACTCCAGATCCTCCTGCCTGAGCTCCTGGGTGCTGGGGTTAGAAGGTCAATTTCAGGTACATTCTACAAACACAGTAAAGGAATTTCTTGCTGATCAAAGACAATGTTAAGTTTTTATTAAGCAATAAGGACATGACCAAGATATTCTACCCCGACCCTATTTTTATCTCTATAAATGTTCTTGTCTATTCAGTGAGACAGCTATCCTTTCTTGGACACTTTGCACAGCTCTGTTCCTGGTCCTACAAAGATAATACAAAGGAAAAGAAATCCTTAACCAGTTATAAAATAATTTCAGGATAACTAATGTTCACTGAATGCTTATTATGTGCCAGGACCTTAGAGATATTAATTAATTTAATTTCAGTTTGTATTAACATGGCATTCTAAATGAGTTACACATATCTAATCACTATTACACTCTTAGAAGTTTATGTTCAAACAGAAATATTAAATAAAATGATTACCTCTCCCATTATATGCTATGTTAAGGGTTATGGGAACACATTTATGCCTTTTTTCTTTTCTATGTACCCAGCAATATATTATCAAGATAACCTAGCACCCATATTTCAAGCCTCTTCAGTTTATCTGGTACTATTCTTTACCTACATAGTTTGTACACAGTTAAAAAAACAAAACAACAAAAAAGTCCTATTTGAATATTTTAAAGCACATATTTGAGCCAATGACCTAGGAATTTAAAGCTTTTATAGCTTTTCAATAATAAGAGAAATACAGGTTGAGTAACACTTATCTGAAATGCTTGGTAGCAGAAATGCTTTACATTTCAGATATTTTCAGATTTAGACATACACATCTATCTGTCTGTGTGTCTGAGTATGTATCTCTCCATGTATCTATGGAAAAAGAGGAGAGGGGACCAAGCCTAAACATAAAATTCATGTATATTCCANATATGCCTTATATACAGTAGTCTATGGTGACTTTATGTAACATTACAGTGTATCTACATTTTGACTGCAATTTGTCACATGAGGTCTGGTGTAGAATTTTTCACCTGTGACATCATTTTTATGCAAACTGTTTTGAGTTCTAAGCACTTCAGATTAGGTATGTTCAACCCAAGGTCTGATGAAGATGAGCCCTTTGTTGGCTAGGCTAGTGGAAAAGGACTGGGCCAAGAGAATGATGATGATTTTGTTAGATTACAAACAAGAAATCAGTCAGTGTAAGACCTTAGTTTAATGGTACAATAAAATGTTTCACAAGGCAGCACAAATCTAGATCTCAGTAAAAATACCCCCAAACATAAAATTCTTTGGGAAAACAGTCAAACAGCACAGAAAACCTCAAGTCTATGTAAAATATGTTTTAAATAATTTATCAGGAGCATTACCTAAAATTTAATGGGGAGCTCTGTTTTAAAAGGGGAAGACTTCCTGAGTCACATGGGTAAAACNTAGCATAAGAACTTAATTTAAAAAAGTCATTATTAAGGTTATTGTTTAATGTCTAGTATATTGAGTTTAGTTCTTTTTTAATTATTTTGTTCCATGGATGTTTAAAATTAGAGGGAGGAGTCTTTATATAACTAACTTATATAACATACATTCCTTTNTAGGACTTAGGCATAAAATTGGTTATGCTATATGAAATTCTAGTGATTATTTTGGTTTATTTGCTTCTAAATAATGATATTTGTTAGTCAGTTCCATATACATTATAAAGATTAACTTTGGGCCTAAGTTTCAAGAAGGAAGTTACTGTAGCAAAAGAAAAATACAATAAATTTTACCCACAAAATTCTGGGCTTCTGCAGAGTGATGCTCAAAAGCCAAAATCCTTAATGTCTTCTGTAATTAGCTTCTATTTTTGAAATCAGGAATACAACAGTTGTCCAGCCTTGGACTTCNCACCTTGATTCCCCAAACATATATTCAAAAATTCTTTAGGTAANCTAAGCTTCAGCTTTTAAAATGCTCTTGATGTCATTGTGAACAAAAAGGACAGAATCACTCTTGCTCGATCTGTATCATTAATAATTGTGAAAGTAAGAAAAACATCATTCTGTAACTGATGCAGGTGACAGCTGCAAGAGGCTGCCAGAGAGAAAATATCTAGAGCCTGCACAGCTCTCACAGTGATGTCTGACATTCCAACCTCAAAGGGAGGAAACCAGGTATCCTAGGAATGCCTGCCGAGTCCTGCAGGCTGGATTTAAAATGGCACACTGGCAGTAATAACTCTCTGTAGGAAAAAAAAAGAGGGAAAGAGAGAGAGAGAGAGAGAGAGAGAGAGAACTCTACTGACAGTTACATAACAGGCTCTCATTTGCTGATGAGGGAGATGAGGAGCTATTTCAAAGCCAATGATGACCTGAAAGCAAATCAATGACATTACAGGCTCTGGAAATAGGTCTGCAGTGAATTTAAAAGGAGAATCTTTCAGCGATGGAAGAAAGAAGAAGAACCAGCTCACACGGAAAAAGCTAAGCAGAAACAGGCAACTAGCTTCCCCATACCTACCACAATGCACTCCCATGGTGTGCCTAAAATATATGGATATTTGACACTAAAGCAGCATCAGGCTGCTGTCCTTCCCAGAGGACACAAAACACACAAAGTTACAACATGGAGCTTTTAACAGCCATGTTCCTTGGGAAAACGTCATAACGTTAGATAAGGCTCTTAGTATCTGCCCTGCTTGTTTGATTTTTTTTTTTCCAGGAAGCTATGATTCTTACTAGAAATATCACAGAGGCACAAATCTAGATTATGTGACTTTAGGTTGACATAANTAAGCTGTATNNTTTTTCAACTTGCAGACACTTGTTTTTTATTTTTAAATGTCAATAACAAACTAAAATACATATGAGTGGTTTTGTTCTTCAACTCTTTGCAAAAGCAAAGTGTGTTCTTTTTTTATTAACTTGGTGACTTTACCAACCCAGTTATATAAAAGACTATGACTAATTTCATTTCTAAAAGTGGAACAAAAGGAGGATTTGCATTTTACCAGAGGCAAGTAGGAGGAAACATGAGGTGGATGTAAATTTCTTGATGCTGAATGTATTTTAACACCAGAAAGAGATATAATACACAGGTTTTTTTTTTAAACTTGCTAAGAGGTTTAATAACATTTGGGTTCTTATTTTTACAAGATGACTTACTACTATTTGGCAAGTATGATTTCAGGAAGAAATGTATTAATATGTATATTCTCACAAAAATTTAAGTATAATTTTAGGAATTCAGATAAATCAAAGGTAATACTATATGAACTTCTAGGAAACAAAAATTTTGGAACCTTAAATTCAATGGCATGAAAATTCTCTTTCCTGGATACTATTTTTTCTTCTTTGATTAGATTCAAACATAAGCATCTTCCTACTTTATTGCCACTGTGGATTCTATTAAGCTATGAAGAAGGTTGGTGTGAAGCATCAGTATTGTCATAGGTGGGCTGGGGGAGTTGTGGAGGCTTTAGAGCAAAAAGTGAAAGGGATAGGTTCTAAAATTATAGATATTTTGAGAGTCTGGAACTTACAATAAGTCTCTTTAAAGGCAAAAGCTGGGCTTTGAAGTCAGACCCAGGGATTAGGATCCAACCGCTCCTCACTTCAAAACTCTGAGGTTTTAGCAAATTACCTATTGAAATCTTATTTCCTTCATGATACAATGGAAGGACAATCCTAACAGCCANCACTTGGCTCGCAAGAAATGACAGATGCCAAACACTCTATGTCATTTTTCCCATTACAATTTCTCTTTCCCTTTATCTGAAAACTTTGATAACCTTCCCTTGGTCCATGACTGATCACGAATCTGCCTCAGCTTCTCAGACATTATTTAGCCCAATTTGGCCACATAACTTCACGGGAGACCCAAGTTAAGGAAGGGTACAGACAAATTCAGGATGGTTTCCTGTTTTCCCTCCTGTAATTTTCTACCTAATTTTAGATTTCTGCTCTCTTCTACTAAATACAAAACAATATTATCCAGTACTTGGAAGGAGAAAAAGTTGTGCTTTCAGATCTTTTGACTGAGTGACAGATGCAAAGTTAACTATGGAAAGGAACTCTAAATTCTGAAACTTCTCCACCTAATAATTTGAAAATTACAATACTGGTTACAATTTAAGCAACGGTAGGTCAATTCTGNAAAGAAAAATAACTGGGCTGATTNGTGATTTAGAGAAAATACTTATTTCCGTATCATGCTCGTGAAATAGCATAAGGAAAATGCTTTATTACCAAAGCAGCACATGAACACGACCTAGTCATGCATTCTCTGCGAATACAGTCCTTGGTGAGTGGAGACAGCTGTCCTTACGGACGGCAGTGCTGGAAGGGGCAGACTGCTGGCAGGAATGGGACAGAAGGGGACTGACTTCCTTATGCTAAGCAAAGCAGCCTTTCCAGAGCCTGCTCAAGTCCTAAGTAAATCAGCGCTGCTCATTTTCCACTGAGTAAGCACTGAAATAGTATTAGCCCACAAGAAACATTTACACACACACACACACACACACACACACACACACACACACGTATGCTCATCTAATAATGAAAACCTCTATTACATTAACTCAGGTCTAGAAGGCATTACTAACTAAGCTGACCAGAAACAGCAGAAAAATAAGTGTTTACTAAAACTCTCTGGGAAAATAATACCTGTGCAGGTAAAATTTTATTTTAAGAAGTCATTACACCTCTACAAACAAGACAAATATTAATGCTATTATTCCATTTCCAGATAAATACTGAACCACAACTCACTTAAGAACCAAGGTAACATGTGCTCAAATACGATCTAAAAATAGGTCCAAAGAATTAGTCCAAAAGTAGTTTGAATGAAATATTGAATGACGGACTGAAATCTCCTTACCTCTTGCTGTGGTGCAAGTTTTAAGATCAGTATTTAAAATTACTCCGTGACTGTATTTAGCAGTAGAGTCGGCAGGCAACAGGAGCTGTGCATTCGGTGCAACAGCTTAAGAATACAGCATAATCACACCAGCTCAGATCTTATCCAGCACGTGAGCGCTCCTGGCCAGGTCTCCACCACACTTGGAGTGCCAGCTGTTTCCAGGTCCCCCTCTCAGAAGCACTTGGCCCAGCTTTCAGGCCTGTTTGAGGCAGCCTCAGTGAGAGCTCTGCCTCAGGAGCTTAATCCTCCACTCTCAGCCTGTGCAGCTTGGCCACACCACAGGAACGCCCCAACTTAANCTCACACTTGCAGAACAGGCTTCACCAGGATGCTCCACCCATCGGCCTCCCACAGGTGAGCATTTCCTGTTCAGAAAGCAGCCCTAGGAAACTGCCATTTAACTGTGCCCTTCATGCTTTGCCAGTTCCTTACTATTCAGTTATTTGTATTTGCTAAGTGGGTGGGGGCAGTGTATCTGACAAAATGAGGCACGTTAGGCCAAAGTAAAGCAAGAAAAGTAAGTAATCAAGTAGGAAGTATTGTTAGTGAAAGGCTGAGTCATAAAACCCACTGCAACAGGCTAAGGGAACAAATCATCAGTATCTTTGCTGATACTAAGTTGTGACGGTATGCTACTGACATGTTTTAAAATGCATCCATTTACACAGGCTCTGTATCCAAAATTCTGAGAATGACAATTATGCATTGACCAGGGGAAAAAATAAGTTTGCTCAGAACGGAAAATCCAGAGCTTCCAAAAGGAACTTTCATTGTACAGGTGTAAGGCNCACTTCACCTGACTCCAAGGTACTTCCTGTCTCTACCAGAAACATTCACCAGCAAATGAGGCAATCCTCAGCAACCTCTACCATATGAGCACTCAANCAGCCTCAGCTCGTGACTATTAAAACATTATTGTTAGCTAGCTGCATAAACACTACACACTGAAGAGAATCTTCACTTACCCTACATTATCACCACTGAGCTGGAATTTTTTTTAATAAACAAGACAACACTGACATACTTTCTGTTCCAATTGAGGTTTTACTAATTCCAATGTAAAGTCCACCATCAGCTATTGTTTTCTTCAACAAAATCATTATTATGTACCAGACACAATTCTAAGTACTCACTACAATCTTCATCATAACTGAATAAAACTGATAGATACTGTTACCTGATNTTATAGATAGGCAGAGAGGCTGAACAACGTGCCAAACCTGCACAGCTATGAGGTGGCAGANATAATGCTCACAGAGGATTTACATGCACCATGCAAGACTGTCAAGTTANACTTACTCTCTCCTCCTTTTTTGAACATAGCTCTGAATATAAAATTGTGGCTAAATGGCAAGCCACAGTAAGGAAAGCAATGAATTAATTTGATTTTAAAATACAAAAGGACACAGATAATCCCAAATATGGCAGAACAAATCGAGTTAATTTCCCACTAGTGGAACAGCTGTGGACTTGAGGGTTTTGTTGAACAGATGTAAGGCTCCTAAAATTTATTCATTACAGAGAAGGCAAACCCATTCTTCTTTAATTTCAAATGAAAAACACCTCTCCCTCCCAATCCTTTCTTTGCTCAATATGAACACAAGCAAAGGAAGGCAAGGGTTAAGAGAAAAGAGGAAGAGAAAGAAGAGAAGAAAGGTGGGTGCTGGGACTNAGCTGGTGGAGCGTTTCCCACACAGGCATGAATACTCAGATCCCCAGCACCCACACAAGGCCTGGTGTGGTGGNAGATGTCTATAATGCTGACACCGGGGAGGAAGAGACAGGCAGATACCTGGTGCTCACTGGCCAAACAGTCTTGCTGAACTGGTTAGCTCTAAGTTCAGTGAGAAACTCCGTCTCAAAAAATAAGGAGGAGAGTGATTGAGAAAGATATTCCACATCAACTCTGGACTCCACATGCATGCAAGGGTGTGCACACACCCACACGAATGTCTAGACACATACACGCCCTCCATACAAACACAAAGAATAAAGGTGGCAAAAGAAGAAAAAATATAATGTAGAAAACCCACTTCACCTAGTATGATCCACAGGGCCCTTGTATTACTGAAAACATTAAGAGATACAAATAAGTAAATTCCACAAAAGTTTATGTAGATGTGAGAGAATTGCACAATTAACCACAGCAACCCTCATGTTAAAACCAAAGACTGTTATCTATGCATGCCCAGTGTAAATAGACAAGAAAGTGTATGCAAAAACTGGCAGATCTGGGTGTAAAGTCTACACTTGGTTAACTGTATTGGGATAATGTCAGTTTCCTGCTTTTGATTATGCACTACATAGCTAGTTATATAAGATGTGGCAACTCGGAGGAGGAGTGACAAGTACAAGGGACCTCTCTGTGCTATTTTCGCAACTTCTTCTAAGACATTATTTCAAAATGAAAAATTTGAAAGTACCTCTAACTGAAAAATGCACTGTATTGTGTCAACTATTGATCACTTAGGCAAAGGGGAANTCATCTGTCATTTTTCCCTTCATATTTAACAAATGTTTAGAACTATCTATCTGTGACAAATGGAATAGGATGTGCCTTGGTGTGTGTAGGAGGCACAGGAGAAATCACTGGGGAGGCAACTGGCTATATTCTTAACTTTCTAATATAAAAAATTACTGGAATAATTCAAAGCCTTCACAGGGTGTCTGCAAATTCTTTGAACTTATGGCCAAATATATACAGAATCAAGAACATTTTTTAACACTCCCATGTTCCACATACTGGTCGAAACTACCATCACCTCTTGCCTGGTCACCTCAACAGCCACTGTGAATCTCTTTTCCTTTACCCCTAAATCAGCCACCAAAATTATCCTTTTAGCAAAGTACATTAGATCAAGCAACTGTTCTGTTTATAATCTTCTTTACTCTCCCAAATAACAGTGAAAACCCCACAGCAGCACCTAGGCCCAGAGATGTGATGGCATCCTTTCTCTCCCTTTTTGACCTCAGCCCTTCACTCTCTCCTTCTAGCGCTGCTAGCCTTCCTGATGACATGTTTACAGGTTAGAATCTACACAGCTTTGTGTCTGAATAATCCCTTCAAGTCTTTGCTCCTAAGTGATGCTCCAACAGCCCCTTCCCTGAACACACTACTCTCTTGAAACCTCAACCCCATATGAACCAGACGCTCAGCCTCTGAACCCCTCTCTCAGCTGTAGTTTTCTCCACAGCACTTACCTACTATACCATATAGTTCACTGATNTATTCACCATCGCCCTCTCATGGCTCCCTCTCAATTCCCCCAAGACTGAAATTCCATCTGTTGTATTCTATTTCAGCTACAGCATGTATTCACCCAATTATTTACTGACCAGGGGCCTCGGGTGTTATTGTTTCTCAGTGGCAAGGCACTTGGCCTAGCATGAATGAGGACCAGGGTCAGATCTCTAGCACCACAGAAGGTAATAAATAAATCTGATTAATGAATAAAACTAATACTTGAAATGATTTCTTAAAATGGCAAAGACTAACCAGGATAGCCAAGTGCGGCTAGGAGNCTATTCCTAACACAGTTTTAAGGGGTGTGAGGCGTTAAGAAACATTTTTGATGTCTCTAATGGAAACNGCTCTTGTTCATAATTAGAAGTCAAAAACTGCTTTCAAATATGAATCAGGCACAAAGGATGCAAAATTGCATAAAATGGAAGAAAGGTGAAGGAAAGGGAAAGGCCATCATAAANTTTATAGGGTTCTCTTCCTGATGAAGCATAAAAAATATTATCTTGACATAATCTTTACAGTGTATTCAGAGAGGAAACTAACTCAGGCATTCTAACTCTCCCCTGACTCATCCATCAAAGATACTGATTTTATCACCTGATTCTTCTTTTTAAAATTTATTGTCACTTTAATTTTATTCCCATTCTGAGTATTTGGCCTACATGTATGCCTATGTACTACTTGTATGCCTGGTNNCCACAAAGGCCAGAAGAAGGCATCAGATCCCCCTGGAGCAGGAGGTACACAGGATTGGGAGACAACATGTGGGTGCTNGGAATTGAGCCTGAGCCTTCTGGAAGAGCAGCAACTGCTTTTGACCACTGAGTCCAAACCCGGTTCTTAAAGTACCAGCCTCATGTATGTTTATGTTCAGCAGGAAGAATATTTAAGACAACATTCCAAATAGTATAAGGAAAAGTGTGGTCATTCAATTAAAGTGACATTGAAGGAACATGGCAATAAAGAAGCTGGAAAATCAAATAACGAAGAAAGGGAGTGAGGGAAGGAGAGAAGGAGAAGAGGAGAGAATAAGTGAGGGAGAAAAAGGAAATAAAGAACTGGAATTAGCAACTTCACAAATAAAACGAGAAAGCAAGCAAGACACTAGAAGACCACTTTTTCAGAAGAGCATTACAAGGAAGTCTGGCCTTAAAAGAACACTGTAGGAGGGAGAGGGGTGGGTATAATAAAAATGTGTTTATGAAACTCTCAACTAATAATTAAAAACAAATTCAGCTCTGCAGGCTGGGAATGCTGCTCTGGGACACAGCCCTTGACCAGCTTGCAGCCAAGGCCCTGGACTCCACCCACAGCATTACTCCAAACAACAAAGAAAGAAACAAAAAACTATGAAGAATTTTTAGGTTTTATTCTTAATTTCAAAACTATGCTACTGATTCAGGCTGAAAAGGTATCATATTAAATTACTTCTTAAATAAATCAAAAGACTTCATCAGTTACATGTTTTANCTATAAAATTCTTCCCCAAAGTGAAAGCTCAATTATTTCTGTANTTGCTACCAGAGGAAAACTAAACTGGCTATTTCCAAGCAGAGAACAAAAATACATCATGCAAGCCTATTTATGTGACCATCTAAAGCGGCTCCTTCTCCCACCGTTGTGCTATAAATACTATAATTAGGGCCTAAGAGATGATTCACCAGGTAACTGCATTTGCTGCTAGGCCTGAAGATCTGAGTTCCATCCCTGGGACTCACCTGATGGAAAGAGAAATAACTCATGCAAGCTGTCCTCTGACTTACACACATGTATTATGACATGGACACACGTGTGTACATACACATTCACATTAAATACATGCAATAAAAATAATTTCTGATTTATTGGGAAAAGTTTTAAACCAAAAAATTATCTATATCAATTACATAGATCTTGTTTCTGACCAGGAGATTAAATAACATGAATTGATGAATGGGAACTTGGAGCACAGCTAAGAGCAGGGACTTGCCTAGCAGACTTGAGACCTACCTTAAACTCCAGCAGAGAAAAATGAAGATGATAGATAGACATGCAGACAGACAGATCTCTTTCTACTTTAGCTTAACTCTGATTGTTTATTGTTTTGTTAACTCTCTTTTGCTTCAAATTGATATTTTTATATTTCCTTTTTACATTTTCTAAAAATTATTCATTCTTGGAGAATTTCATATGATGTATTTTTAAAGATTGATTTATTGTATGTACATGAGTGTTTTCCCTTCCTATGCTTGTGTACCANTTGTATTCCTGATGCTTGCAGAGTTCAGAAAATCAGATCCCCACANAGAATGCATTTTGAACAGATTCACTCTCCCCAACTCCTTCCCTTACCACCCTCCTCTCAACCAGCCCATCCCATCACACCCCACTTCGAGACTCCTTAAAAAAAAAAGAAAGAAAGAAAGAAAGAATTACTTCTTTTCCCAGTTGATCCAGTTTTGGGATTGGGGCCTGCTCTGTTGTACCAGATTTAAAAACAACAAAAAATTATTTTCCCTCTCACAACAGTCATCAAATGCTACTATCGTCTCAGTTAGTGGAGGAACTACCTATCTACCATCCTGTCCTCTAGGATGGGATTTTGTCTAGCTGAAGCTTGCACAGGTCTTGTGCATGTTGTCACAAACACTGCATTTCATGTGTGCATNAGTCCTGTTGTGTCCGGAAAACACTGTTCCTTGAAGTCATCCACCNCCTCTGACTCTTAACAATCTTTCTGCCCCCTCTTCTGCACAGATCCCTGAGCCTTAGCATGAGAAATGACATGTCCGATCTGGGTCTGGACACTCTACAGTTTTTTGTTCTCTGCACATTAGTCAGTTGGGTCTGTGTTAACTGCCACCTACTCCAAGGAGAAGCTCCTGATAAAGGCTGGCAGATGCTTAGATCTAATGGGCATAGTGATAACTTACTGGGAACACGTGGCTATATGGGTCATAGGCTCTAGGAGAGAACCCATTACTATTACTCTGCTAAATGTAGATGGAATGGAAGATAAGGCTGCTTGGAATCTTTTGGTCCAGTCATTTTTTTTTGAAGTTGGAGTCATTAAAAGTCTGAAGGAACAAAAAAGCAAACTTTGGTTTTTTTTTTTAATCAGCTTTTCTCACTGGTTCTACTGACTCCTCTTCCTCTCTCCTTCCTCCTACTCCTTTTTCTCTTCCCTCCCAGCTCTCTCACAGATAAGGTTAGATAATATGACAGATGTAGAATGTCATCAAGGAAATTATGTTTAAAAGATCAGGTATTGATCCTAGTAATGAAACTATGACATGAAAATTTAAGAATTTATTACATAAGCTTAAGAGGGAACTATGCAGAGCAGAAGGCAGAATCACTGAGTTGAAGACAGTCAACAGAAAGTATCCACAGAAAGAAATGAGGGAATACANGCAACAGAATAGAGTCCAAGATCGGTGAGACAGTATCATGGGATGTAAGTAATGTGGGTAGGAAAAGAGAGAAGANAATAGCTGAGCACATTTCCAAACTGGAAAAAGATACCAATAGTTCTTCCATGAACACCAAGCAACACAAGCCCAAAGAAGATGTATTTCCTCCTCCCGCAGCACAGCTGCAGCTTCTTCCATCAAACTATATCCTATTATTTGCTGCTATTCTTTCCTTTTTGTTCTCTCAAACTTTTACTTTTTTCCCCTTAAGCATCATGGATATTTGATGTCTTGGTCAGGACACAAAAACTCACCTTCATTTTCATCTACACAAATTATTGAACACATTAAGAACATTAAAAAAAAGGTTTTAAAAGGAAAAAAATTTCCTATTGCCCTTGTTGTATAATAGTATAGGGAGCTTTAAGTTTTCAGACTCAAACTATAGCTGCATCTTTCCGATTTGGCATCTAACAGTGACAGATGGCAATGTTAAAAATAAATAGAACATTCAAGTTGTTTATACTGTAGGCAAAGACAGTTTTAAAGTGTGAAACAAGCCCAAGGCTGATTGAATTTGCATCATCTCTTTCAATCTGTATTAGGAATGCACATTTCCTTAAGCCAACTCTGAGTTGTTTTCAAAAGATAAACCATTAGCTGTTGAAGGCATACTTGCTTTTCTACTAATGATTTAAAATTAACAGTGACTTGCAATTCTGCAAATATAAACCTTTCTATAGGTGATTAACTTTCTCAATGATAAAGGCTTCAGGGANTATTATTATAAGAACCATTACTTTTCCTTGAAAAACATGACAAAATATCTAATTAATACAAATAATTGTAATGCCAAAGTTAAACTAGATTTTAAAAACTCAGGTTATAGTTCACCTCTGATTGAAGCTACCAACACTAGGATGTAATGACTAGTAAATTTTTAGCGTACAACATAGGAAAACATAAAACAATGCTGAAGAAATTACAGTATTTTTTGTTGTGCTCATAAAAATCCAAAAGACCTTAACAAATTGGCTTTCAAAAAACTCTGACACCATTTTTACAACATTCAACAAACCAGAACTAGAGGGGAATTTCCTTGGTCTGGTAATGAACATCTATGAAACTGTACACAGATAACATTTCCCTCAATGGCCAGAGACTGAATGCATTCCCCTAGATCATTCATAAAAAGGGTGGATGTGCTTTTGACTTCTATTCAATTTTGTGCTGGTGGGTCTCACCAAAGAAAACCATCAAGAAAAACTAATAAATAAAAGCTGCATCCAAACTGGAACAGAACTAGTATTTGTACATACTATTTTTAATACANNAAATCCCTCAGAAACCATTAANATGCTATTAGAACTGAGGCTTCTGAGTAAGAGGACACCTGGAAGTCTTTGGGTGATATGGAGAATGAGAAGCATCAATCAAAATAACAAAGAATAGATCTAGGGGTTGNAGAGATGGCTCAGAGACTGAGAGTACATACTTTTCTTGCAGAGGATCCATGTTGGTTCTCAGAAACCTTATCGGGGGGGCTCACAATGGTCTGTAACTCCAGATCCGAGGGATCTGACACACTCTGGGGTTATCTGCTTTTATGAACACGCACACACACACACACACACACACACACACACACACACGAATTAAAAATAGACTCTTTTTTAATATTCCAAAGAGAGAAAAGATTGGAAAAACACTGGCAATCACATAGGGAGAGCTAAGATAGCTGAAAGGCGCAGAAAAAAGGCGATTCATCAAAAGGAAGCAAGCAGCAAGGGCTCCAACCACGTGGCCCTCTGTGTTATGGAGGTGAATCAGAAACTATACCCAAAGGAAAGCTAGGCAGCCCTCGTGATGGCTGGCAGGCCTATCCACAGAACAAGCGCAGGAGACTGAGTGACATCTCCAACAACACTGCTTCAGACGGGCACTTGATGCTTCACAGGTTTGAAATCACAAGGACAGGCCAGACTGTACAATGTTTGCTTCCTCCACTCACAACACACTCTGGAGACGGCCTCTTACTATATTCCCCACCCTTGAGTGTGCAAACTGAGGAATCTGGGCTGAAGAAGTGGGAGTTTTTGACCTGTCAGCTGCAAAGCTACATGTGGACCCTGCTACAGGAAAGGAAGCTACTATAAAGTGACATTTGACATTTGTACAGGTGCAGCACCAGCATACAGTGTAGGAAAAGCAAACCCTTCCAATATTAACTTCTTCCCTGAAGACCAAGCAGCTGCTCCAACAATGGATCTTTTTAAAAATGTTCATCCTTTATCCCTAATTTTTGGTCTCATGCATTTCCTTTTTTGTTTCTATACTTTTAGTAATATTTTGTCTTTACATTTTTTCAAATTTTTTCATATTCTTCAAATGTTTCATTACTTTTATGCATCTTTTTACATTTGCTGAATTCTGTTTACACACATTTTCATTATTGCACAACCACTTTATCTTCATAGCACACTCTACATTACTGTGGGCATTTTCTGTACTAAAGTGCANGTGGAAGCCAGAGGTCAATNNAGAGTACCTTATTTTTTGAGACAAGGTCTGCCATTGAACTTGCACCTCATGGATTTAACAGACATGCAAGGGAGCCNCAGGGATTGTCCTGTCTGTCTGTGCCTCCTAATTTGGGATTGTAAGCAGGCATACTCTTTCACTTAACATCTTTGTGCTTACAAAGCCAGCACTTTAGCAGCCTTCTCCCAGCCTCTTATGTATTTACATTTACTTGTGTGTGTATACACATGTGCAATCGTAAGTGCAGCCTGTAGCATGGAGATCAGAGAACAATCCATGAGAGTCAGTTCTTTCCTCCCATCCTCAGTCTTGACTGCAAGAACCTACAGTTGAGCTGGGCAGTGGTGGCGCACATGCCTTTAATTAATCCCAGCACTCGAGAGGCAAAGGCAGGTGGATCTCTGTGAGTTCAAGGCCAGCCTGGTCTGCAGAGCGAGTTCCAGAGCTGGCTCCAAAGCTACACAGAGAAACCCTGTCTCAACCCCCGCCCCCCCAAAAAAGAACGTTCAGTTCCTAAACCATCTTGCTGCCACCCCTGCCAATTTGACTTCTGTGTACTTCCTTACCTTGTTTGGTATCCTGCTGCTGTTACAATATCCCTTTCCTTCTCTCCCAGTGGTACTAGGAACTGAGCCTCCAGAGTCAATCGTCACTAAACACTGCTGTATCTAGCAAACTTATGCTTTTAAATTGGCTGGGAAATACGGACATTTCAAGAGAAGCGTAAAAAGAATTTTTGACCAACAAGCCAACCCTGCAGTAAATAATTAAAAAGAAATGACAATCCAACCAAACAGAAAAACTAGCCAAAAATTACAGGATTCAGCAATAACTCCAACCGTAAATTGTCTTAACTCTCTATTTGAAAGACAATCACTAGCTATGGGATTTTTAAAAGATACAGCTATGAAATGTCTCCAAGAAACTCAATGGCAAAGATACCACAGACTGCAAGTGAAAGGACATAGACATGTGTATCAAGCTAATCACAGCTGAAATCAAGGCAACAGAGGTAGTCTGATATGTGAAGCATATTAAAACCCCAAAAGTAGCAGAAGATATTAAAAGGCCACTAGATATTGACAAAGTGAAACACAAAGATAACAGCTGTTAATATGTGTACTAAAGTGTTGGTGCTCCCAATGTTATTAAAAAATAGTGATATAGTAGGACAGATATGCTCTAAGACAAAATAATGGAAGACTTCAGTACCCAACTCTTACCAGTAATTAGAGTAACCTGAGTGAATATCAACAAACACACTTCGGAGTTAAACTGCACCACACATCAAATGGACCTAACATAGAATATTCCATTCAAAAATTACAGAATATACATTCTTCTCAGAGGTTCAGGTAACAGTCTCTAAAGCAGACCACATTTTAGGCCATGAGACCAGCATTAGCAAATATAAATGAGTTGAGATTTCTCTTTATCTTATCAGATTATAGAGGAATACAACTAAAATTAACATCATATAATGTGTGTGTGTGTGTGTGTGTGTGTGATTCTCAAGCTACATAAGGACTTGAGATACTGAACAACACATTCTTAAATGACTAGATGGACACTAAAGAAATCCAGGAAGAAATAAAAATATTTCTAAATGAAAATGAATCTCTGGGATACAGCAAAGACAGTTTGAAAAATGAAAGTTGACAGCTATGAATGTTTAGATTAAAAACTCATAGAGCTCAAATAAATAACTTAATGACNCTCTTTAAGGTTACAGGAAAAATCAAGACCAAGCCAAATCCAAAACTGGCAGAAACTGAGAACTTGAGGGAAAAATTAATGAACTGGAGACTAAGAGAACAAAGTAAATAGAAACTGAACCAAAGAGCTGACTCTTTGAAAAAAAAAATACTGATGAATCCATATCCAATCTAACCAAAAGAAAGAGACAGAATACTCCCCCATAAGACATAAAAAAAGAGGTACAATAAATTCCAATGAAATTCAGATCATCACAAAATAATTTGAAAACATGTTCTGAAATAACTGGAAAATATAAATGAAAAAATTCTTCATGACACATATGACCAAGCAAATTTAAGAGATACAAACAACATAAGAAGATCCACAATAAGCAATGATATTGAAGTAGCAGTAAAGAGTCCCTCCCCCTCAATCTCAGGACTGAAAAGATTCACCACGACTTCCACCCGACTTCCAAAGAAGAGTTAACACTAGTCCTTCTCAAATTGTTCCATAAATACAAAGAGAAGGANCAATGCCAAACCCTTTTGTGAATCCGAGTGTTACCCTGATATTAAAACTAGATAAAGACACAACAGAGAAAAATCACAGACCAATTTCCACAATGAATATATACACAAAAACTCTCACTGAAACACTTAAACAAATACAGAGCACATCAAGATCAAATATCATGACCATGTTAGTTTTGCTTCATGATGCAAGGGTGGTATCCTAATTTGCTTTCTATTTCTGTGATAAAACACATGACCAAAAGCAACCTGGGGAGAAAAGGGTTTATTTTAACTTATAACTCCCAGGTCGTGATCCGTCACTGAGGAAAAGTCAGGGCAGGGATTCACAGCAGAAACCTCAACTGAAGCAGAGGTAATCAAGGAATGCTGCTTTTTGGCTTGCTCTCTTAGTTAGGGTTTCTATTGCTGTGAAGAGACACCACAACCACAGCAACTCTTATAGAAGAAAACATTTAATGAGGTGGCTTACAGTTTTAGAGGTTTAGTCCATTATCATCATGGCGGGACATGGTGGCATGAAGGCAGACATGGTGAGAGGAGCTGAGAGTTCTACATCTAGCAGGCAACAGGAAGTGAACTGCCTCNTTGCACATGGCTTGAGCATACATGAGACCTCAAAGCCCGCCTCTACAGTAACATCCTTCCTCCAACAAGGCCACATCTCCTAGTAGTGCCACTTCCTTTGGGGGGCATTTTCTTTCACACCACCACACTCTCCACAGCTCACTAAGCATCTCTGTTTATATAACTAAGGATCATCTGCCCACAGGTGGCTGGGTCTCCCACATCAATATTAATCAATTACCCACAGGCCAATGTGATAGGAAGGCATTTTTCTCAATTAAGGTTCCTTCTTCTCACATGACTCTAGCTTGTGTCATGCTGACAAAAAAAACTACCTAGCACAGATGGTTTAACAAACAAAAAACAATCATATAAATAGACTTAAGGACAGAAATCTGGATAATCTCATTAGATAAAAAAAAAGCCTTTGATAAAGTTCAAGAAATAATGAAAATTCTTGGAAAAAGTAAAGAATAGAAGGAAGATATCTCAATATAATAAAGACTACATATGACAAACCTATACCCAATGTTACAGTAAGAGGGTAACTGACAGTATGGCCTCTACAACCAGGAACAAGATAAAGGTATTCAATCACTCTTAATTCAGTATTGTACCTAAAATCTTAACTAGAACAGAAGAACACGAGCAATGTACCAAAGGGATATAAAATATATAAAAAAGGAAAAGGGTCAATTTTTCCTNTTTGCAGACAACTTAGGAGANCCCAAAGAACCCCTCAGAAGACTCTTAGATCCATTAAACACTTTTAACCAGGTAGAAAGATACGTTTCCAACACACAAAAATCAGTAGCCTTTCTATTCACAACAAAGAACATGATGAGAAAGGGGGGAAGGGGGAGAAAAAGAATTTACCGCAGCTTAAAAAATAAAATAACTACCTAAGAATAAACCTAAACAAAGAGGTGAATGGCCTCCATAATGAAAACTTAAAGAAACTAAAGAAAGAAATTGAAAATAACACTAGATGGAAAAACTTCCCATGATTGTTGATTGGAGGAATTAACATGGTGAAAATAGTCGTATTACCAAAAGTTATCTACAGAGTCAATGTAATCCCCACTAATATTCCAACATTCTTACAGANCTGAGAAAAAGAATCCTAAGATCCCTGAAGAGCAACAGTAACCCTAAGCAGGAAAAGCAATGTTAATAGTATCAAAAGACCTAATGTGACATTATACTACAGCGCCCAAACAACATGGCATGCTACTGTGTGTCTCTCTTTCCCTCTCTCTGCTCCTACCCTCTCTGTCTCTGTCTATCTCTGTGTACCCCTCTCTGTACCCCTCTCTAAGAGAAAAGAGTAGAATGGAATGACTACAAATAAGCNATGTAACTTCAGCCACTTAAATTTTTTTCAAAGGTGCCAGAAGCATGCCCAGGATTCAAGAAATCATTTTGGGGAAAGTAGATATTCACATGTAGAAGAATGAAACCAGATCCCTATCTCTCATACTGTACAAAAATTAGTTCAAAATTTACCAAAACTTAATACATGTTCTGAAACTTAATATAAGATTTGATATTCTGAAACTGCTTGAGGAGAACATACAAAACCACTTCAAAATACAGGCATGTGAAGGACTTTCTTAAAAAGCCTGTAATAGGTCAGGAAATAACTTTGAGAACTGACAAACTGCAGGTGCATGAAACTAAAAAGCCTCTGCACAGCAAAGAAAGCAATTAGCAGTGAGAAGAGATAGTATACAGAACGGGTTAAAACCATGGTAAACTGTACATCTCAGAAGAGGTTAATATCTAGATTTCTCCACTGCCGGGCGGTGGTGGCGCACGCCTTTAATCCCAGCACTCAGGAGGCAGAGGCAGGCAGATCTCTGTGAGTTTGAGGCCAGCCGGGGCTACCGAGTGAGTTTCAGGAAAGGCGCCAAAGCTACACAGAGAAACCCTGTTTTGAAACACACCCCTAAAAAAGGAAAAAAAAGGATTTCCCCACAAATCATTCAATCAATAAATTGGCAAGTCAACTGAACAGACAGTTCTTAAAAGAAAAATACANACGGCCAATAAATATATAATCACCTAGGTGATTCAAATATATAAATATGCCTAAGGGCATATTTATGGGGATGTTTCTAGAGAGACTCAACAAGAAAAACTTACTCTGAATGCAGATGGTACTGTCTCATAGCCTAGATTCCCAGGCTGAATAAAAAGGGGGAAAGAGGAAGGAGCCATCAGTATTCATCTCTCTACTTCCTAACTGTGCTGACTAGTTCTATGTCAACTTGACATAAGCTAAAGTCACCTAAGAGGAGGAAACCTCAACTAAATAAGTTGAGCACATCTGTAACTAAATAAGTTACAGCACATCTCCAGAAGATGTGCTGTAAACAAGGAGGTCGTTTTCTTACTTAGTGACTGATGAAGGAGAGAGCTCAGCCCATTGTGGGTGGTACCATCCCTGGAGTGGTGGTCCTAGGTTCTGTAAGAGAGCCGGCTGAGCTATCCGGTAAGCAGCATCCATCCACAGCCTCTGCATCAGCACCTGTCTCCAGGTTCCAGCCCTGCTTGAGTTCCTGTCCTGACTTCCTTCAATGATGACAATAATGCAGAAGTGTGAGCCAAATCACCCTTTCCTCCCAGTTGCTTTGGTCACAGTGTTTCATCACAGCAGTAGGAACCCAAACTAAGACACTGAGGACATAATGTAACCAACTGTCTCATATTGCCATTGCCAGGCTTTCNCTATTGTGTTACTTCAAATCATATGTCAACATAAGGCCCTCCTTCTTAAATTGCTTTCATCAGGGATTTTGACAGAACAATGAGAAAAGTAATTAACACACCACTCGTGGACACATACCTAGAGGAAGTCACTTCAGCAAACCACAAACACTTGCACATTCATGTTTACTGTCGTAGTATTCACAACAGCCAAAATATGAGACCAGGCTAGATGTCCATCAACAGATGAATAATTTTTTTAAATATGGTACATACACACATCAGTTGTAAAGGAGACTGCTCCCAGGTGTGTCAAGTTGGCAACTGAGATTAGCTATCACTTACATTTACAGGAAAATGGATGAAACTGGAGTCATTGTGTTAAGCAAAATAAAGCAGGCTCAGAAAGACAACTATCGTATTTCCTCTCACAAGTCAAATCCAGATTTAAATTCATACACTGTGATACGGAGTAGGGAAGTAACTATGAGTAGGGGAGGAAGGAAAGTACCTAAAGATAGGGAAGAACAAGAGAGGGTAATAGGGAAGAAGAAAACCGAATCTACACATGCATTTTGTCATATGAAATCTAAAAAGACAAAATATTGTTTGGTCTCTCAGGTGCACAATCTAGATGTCAGGAAAGCAGACATCTATTTGGAGGCGGGGACCAGTGAGAAGGNAGAGTAGGAACAGGTAAAGGTAGCTGTGGGCAAATATGAGCAACGTATGGCAGTGTATATGTGTCATTAGGAAACCCATTATTTTTACATTAATTAAAAAAACCCTATGTATCAGAAAGATGAAAACAGGTCAAAAACTTGTATGTGATTGTTTAGAGCAGCCAGAAATACAAACAACTCCACATGAATAGGCAAATATCATTAAGTTATACCTACATTGGAGCATGGGAAGCCTTGAAAACATTATACACAATGAAGGAAGCCAGCTACAAAATATGAAATGTCCACAATAGAAAAAAAAAACATAAAGAAAAAGAGTAAACTGGGTCAGAGGAGTAAAGCAGAAGAGAGTTTCCAATGCCTGTTAATTGACACAAGATTTCTTTTGGGGGTAATAGAAACGTTCCATATTGGCTTTACAAATGTGAGGACATTGAAGACATTGAATTATATATTTTATTTTCTAAATATAAAAGTTTTGTTTGTATATATGTGTGTACTGTCTGTCTAGGTGTGTGTACCATAGTATGAGTATGGAGGTCATAGGATAACTCTGTGGAGTCAGTTTTGCTTCTTCCATTTTTATGTGAGTTCTAGGGATAAATTCAGGTTGCAGGGCTTGAGTGACAAGCATCTTTACCTGCTGAGCCATTTGGCCAGCCTGAATTATGTATTTTATAATAGTGAAGTTCATGGTACATAAATTGTATTTAAAACGTATTTTACATGACTAATGTCATACTGTAAAAGAAACCTATAGTAATCAAAGTTACTGATAAACATTTATCAATCAAACACCCCAAGCAGGACAAAATTGCTTGAAAATGACAAGAGAATCCTGGCTTAAGTAAAGTTGCAGACAACACTATTCTGAACAATTTTCTTTACTAAGAAATAAACTTAATCTCCCTAAAATAAACGACTCTGAGAGAAACGGAAACAATGACCCCACACACACACCTGAGAAGAGACACTGCGAGGCTGGGCCCTTTAGCTTTCTTGCATGCTCAACACAAGCACTGCCAGATGTGTGCTGAGAGCAGATGTGGGAGAACACTTACGGGAAAAGAATAAGCTTTTCTTTTCCTGCTCCTAACTATGGGGTCTAAATCCAAGGGTACTTCAGGAAAAACAGTTCAAATGAATTTGGGGGCCCAGAAATTTCTTCTTCTTTCATTAGGATGGAAGTAAAGAGCAGAAGAAACATAAGATAACCAGGAAAAGTAAATTTTACTACTTGTTCCCTCCAAAATTCATTGTTCTTATTTTTCTTTTTAAAAATTTGTGTCAAAGCATGTAGTTTATACCTCTAATGCTCAGGAGGCAGAGTCAGGAAGACTGCAGCCAAGCTGCTCTACACAGCAAGACTATTTCTTTTTTAAAAAGTAAAAATAAAATGCGTATCAAATCAAGCATCCTTGCACTAGGAATTCAGTAGAATTCTGTCCAGGTAAAACCACTTGAATAAATTTAAAAATCCCCATTCTCTTTATTACTTAAATCCCTTGTAATACTGCTTTGCTTCTTTATAACATGTTGTGCATATTTATATACTACCAAAAACTAGAAATGCTGTTCAAAACAGATTTTTATGCCCATACTTACAGATAAAATACATGGTTTTTGCAAGTTTTAATTTTCAACTAATCATACCACCCAGATTGTCAGTCTGTCTCTCTTTCCTCCAGAGTGAGTGTGTGTGTGTGTGTGTGTGGGGGGGAGAGAGAGAGAGAGAGAGAGCGCGAGCGAGAGAGCGAGCGTGTTTGAAAACGGGTCTCTCATAGCTCAGGCTGAACTCAAATTCACAACATAGTTGAGTCTGGTCTTGAACCAGATTCTCCTGCCTCTACCGCCCACATACTGGGATTATAAACAAAAGCCAGCACAGGTGGCTTCCAATGTTACTTCTCTAACTCATACTCACCTTATCCCTCAGTATCTAGCCTCCCACCATATAGTTAGAAGAGCAAATAATGACAAAGCTTACACAACCCACAGTTCATTAAAACTGCCAAAAAACGGGATGCACATAATTCTCTGTGACATGCTCTACAAAAAAGAAGGCATTTAACAAATGAAAACCATATAAAACATGTATTGTATCAATAAATGCAAAGAACAGCAATAAATGCAAAGAACAGCAAAGCAAGCAAAACGCTTTCTTGAAATATACCATATGTTATCTCCAACCAGCTGGCCACACTCACATGACGGAGAAGGTGCACTCACCTGGTTTTGGCACTGAGTTGGTCACTGACTGGGGAACTTTCTGGTTAATTAACTCGACACAATGACCAGGGAAGAGTCCCACCTAAAGAAAAGCAACAAAGAGAGGATTCCAAACCAGCAAATAGACCAGTGTGTGAACACTGCCAACTCAGTTCCAGTAATGTACTCCAAAGGCCCTCCCAAATGATTCTAATATTCCAAGTCTCTGAATACCAGATGACAATTACACAAACAAATAATAAAACAGTCTGTTGCTATGAATATACGAAACTACATGTGGTTTTCTGTCCAAATATCTAGGTCTGCTTTGTTAAGAGTTTTAAACTTCCTAAAATTCTTTCATACCAACCAAAATATCTAATCAGACCACAAGCCAAGCATTAAATAGGTAAAATTATAACAAGCTAATAATTTATTTTGCTAAAATCTTATCCTAATTGTGTTGATACCGCTACAGCCAACAGTTATGTTGGTTTTTTTTTTTAAGACCACCACCAAGCCATCATTCAATTGTTTTGTATCTTCACTCTCCTGCAGGTTTCACTTAAAAATAACACAGCGAAGATAAGTTTCTGAAATAATGACTCATTTAAAATTACAGTACCCACTGCTGCTAAGGAATCAGCAGTGCAGGAAAGGGAAGCAGGAAGAAGAGAAAGGCCCATAAACCCAGTGCAACAGACTGTGGCTTTGCAGAGCACACCATACTGCCCTTACATCAGAGCTGCCTGCAGGGCCTTAGGTGAAATCCCAACAAGGTGTAACTGAAAAATACTGAGTTCCAGGCACTCAGAGGTATGGTGCATCCAAGAAAATGACTACAGAGATAAACACCCTAGAGAAAAACATATAAAGAAAAATCTTTACCAATATTTATAGATGTTTCCTCAGATAGGGATATAAATGGGACACCATGTAGCAGATGTTAAAAGACGAAACATGAAAACTACATCACGTTGCATCTCCCTTTGTTGACAGACTGGGGAAGAATGGGACTGTCTTCCAAGAGTATGACTCACAATGTTCTGAGCTGTATAGTTTCCATCTGTGTGGGGTTATCTCCACAGACTCACTTGCTACATTCTTATTTCAATTTCTGGATCAATATTCTATAATACTTCTTAAAATTATAAAGACATAATCATATAGTAAGTTGAAAAGGAGTTGTTAATGGAGTATGAGCTTTGTCTAAAAATTCTAAATTAGGGATTATTAAAGCCATGTCTTACAAAATGATGCATTAAGAATGTTTTAGTAGTAAAATTCTTTTAACATATATATTCAACTTTCTATTTCTCCAAACAAGTAAAATCCTTCCAAGATTGATTGGAATGGGTAAGAATCAACTTGAAAAATCCTCATTATTTTTTTTTTAATTTATGTATTCTGCAAAAGGATTCATGGCACACTGGCTAACAGGGCAGCCTCAAAAGCAAGAGGACTAGGTCAATCATGAATTTGCTATTTGCTATGTTAGATAAGCAACTTGGCCTCTCTGTAATTCAGTTACCCTTTCCAAACACAGTAATAATAATATTTATCTCATAAGGGTGTATATGGGGATTAAACAGATTAGTTTAACTCGAATACATGTAGTAATCACTTGTCAAATGCTATGTTATTATCCCAGTATGCTGGCTACTAAGACTTCAGGGCTCTCGCTCCTCCACCAGATGAACAGGACATTATACCATCTCTTCTCTGTGTGGACATAAGCTAAGTTACTCTCAAATGTTATTCTTCCCGTAACAGTTTAATTCAGTTCAGCTTATAAACACCTGGAATTTGCCATAAAGACCAGATTGGAAAAGTAGCTCACCCACTTTCTAGGCTCTGGGCGCTGAGTAACGAAAGAGCTTAGTTTTCCAACTTGTGAAATGAAGAATCTCACTACTCACACTTCAAGAGTCTAAGTAAAAATACCTAGCCTTGCTGGTGTGATGGCACATGCCTTTAATCCCAGCACTTGGGAGGCAGAGGCAGGCAGATTTCGAGTTTGAGGCCAGCCTGGTCGACAAAGCGAGTTCCAGGACAGCTAGGGCTGTTACACAGAGAAACACTATCTTGAAAAACAAATAAATATATATATCTCCATCCCCAGCCTAGTTCTTGAACTCAGGTGTTATCTGAAACTCAGCAAATAACGAGTTCCCCATCACTTCCCTACAAAAACTGCTCAAAACTTAGTAAGTTTCTTTCAGGGGTCCATGTCACCACATATACTACTTTTATCTTTTAAGTTTGTCTCAATGTACTATTTAGGTATATGGGAAAATTCTGTTCACATCCTGTGTAGATCTACAATAGATCGACTGAATATCAATTCTAATCACTGTTTTCAGTGTTCTTCCTTACGCACTGTAATATTAGGCAAACAAAATATTTAGTTTCTAGATTTGGCATTCAAGTAAAAAGACATATGTGAATGCAATGTCATGCTATTCTCCTGTCTCTCCTTGTGCTTACAGGCACCTCAGCCATCACCTGACCACAATGAAAGTTCTGGAGAATCTCAGAGGCTCTTGCCTATTATCATTAAGCTGTTGCCTCAACTGTAGACATCATCTACCTTTTCTCTTGTTTTCTTTTCCTTAAAGCCCAAAGCATTCCTAATGGTGAAGGGATCTTAACAGACACTTTTATATATTTGCAGAAGGCGAACAGATTCTATATTCCTATTATAAATGATCCATAATAAACAGATGAAACTGTATTCTGTTGAAAGTATTATTCACTGATGTAACTAGTTAACTAGTAACTGAAATAGTTAATGAACACTGATACTATCAGACAGATGTTAACTACTCCAGCACATATGAACAATTTTACAACACTCCAAATATTAAGGAGTGAACATGCCTAGAGCTCTGGCAATAGGACCTACTTGCTGTGACATCTGGTTTCTTATCTTATTCTTTCTGCATCAGTGTTGGGAAGAAGGGAAGCAGGCCTATCAATCATCCAGGTTCAAATGCGATTCAGCTTTGGGAGAAGATGACAAAGAGGCAACAAAGGAAGAGATTGAAAGAGAGAAAAGACTGATTTTGAGGAAAGGCTGGGACAGAGTAAGGAGGGGCTCACAGAAGAGGTGAGGAACATTACTTCAGTAGCTTCCCCGTAAGTCTCTTCAATGAAGTNAGACACCAGAGCGGGTATTAAACCTGGGAATGTGCTGGTGTTTATTAACAGGCCCCAGTGAAGAAAATGGCTTTTAATTTATGGAATTTGCTAGTGTTTGTGGCATAAGCATCCCTCCACAGTTGGTTCTAAAGTACCAATGGGGCACAAGATTGACAAGTGATGCAGAGTAGCACTTGGTGATATAATATTTGTATCATACAAACCCATGAGAAGAATAGAACCTCAAGAGCAGGAATAGTAGAATATAATAGAACAGTTACAAAACACTGTATTTTAGAACAATTCATTTATTGTAAACTTATATAATTCAACTTTTAGTAATGGTTACATGTAACTCACTAACTAACTCAGAGAGTTTTACAAGTGACTCCAGTTCACCCCTAATCTATAGCTCTCTATTGGAGCCTGCACCTGTGCACCAACGGTAGCTCTTAGAATCTATTCCAGCAGGTTGGTATGTCTTAGCTCAGCCTCGGACTCTCATAAAAACACGGACAGCTGTGATGGGCTGGGCTGTGGCCTATCTTGAGAACATGTAAGTTAATTAAAGACTCTGGTTTAGCTTCAACAATGAGCATACTAAAAATATTTTGATGCAAATTAAAGAAAATGTTACATAGAAAAGCAATGAGATAGAAATAGCGTGGAGCTTTGGTATAAGTAGGAACAGAAAAGAATCCTGTGCAACAAGGAGGCCTTCTCCTAAATACTGTCTCTTTGAAGCAGCCAAACAAAAGCTAAAAAGGAATTTCAACATGAGAACAACATGCATATCATGACTTTCACAAACTTTTTAAGTTTAATTTATGGCTAAGGAAACTCAGAAGTTATCAGAAGAGCAAAGCCTTTAAGCTTAGCAAAGATCTGCTGCTGTGCAGTCCCACCACAGATTCTTCCTTGGGAGTTATTTAGTCTCAGAAAGCGAAAACTCCACTATTTCATTTACTGACTAAAACTTCCTGCCCCCTAAAGCTCTAGTGTTTATATTCCACAACTGATGCTGAAATCCAAGGCCTTCTAACCCTTTCATGCCTATATTCCCCCTTGGATAACTATGTCTCTTTCAACTTTTTTCCTATCCAGTATGGACAGCCTATTGACCATGTGAACATTTAAACCAATGCCCGTAGTTTACTTCCATATTAATCTTGTACCAAACCAAATTCAGCAACACCCCAAAGTAAACTAAACCTTTTCTACATCTGCACATCTTATTTCTAAAGAAAACCACATAACTGAGGATATTCAAACCAGTACAACCTCATAGAAATGCACATTATTTTCCCCTCTCCACAACCATTCTCAGAGAATTTATTGTTTTAGACTGACCCCAGTCTGACCTCCAGGCCCTTTCCAACACCATCTCATATATGCGGATGACAGGTTATGGTGTCAATTAGTCTAAGATTTTAAAACTAGATCCAACTCTCTATTTCCAGTGAGTTGTTAGAAGCAGAAAACAGTACTTTTCAAAAATAAAGAGAAAGAGACAAACAAAACAAAACAAAACAAGGCAAAAGCTGTAACAACCAAGGATCTAAAAGCTGGAATGTGAGTCCTCACTTCCTTAGTCTTGTTTCTATTTGCACTTACTGGTTGTCAGCAGTTCCTGCACGGGTTCTTTACGAATTTCTACTCGAGTCTCTCTCTCTCTCCCTACACTCTTCATCTCCCACAAAAGACATTGCACTGTCTTCTTAAATGCCCACTCCCCAATTTCCATCAGGGGAAAAAAAAGTTTTACAACCTGACAGACGGGTTTGAGATTCAGAAATAAGGTCAGAGATTGGGATGTCAATATGGGAGTTGACAGAAACATGCTATTTAAATCCCAGAGCAAAGAGAATAAGGAGGCAATTCTCCCCAAAATGTAGAGGTCAAATGGTAGAGCACTCCCTGGTCAAGGCAACAGAAAAAAGTACAAAGTCAGAACTTGCAAAGTGCTGTGCCAAGGCAGTCAAGAGAGATGTCAAGATGACAGCAGTCAGATACTGATGAGAGCTTAGCTACGAGGACTACGAAGACTCATATGCTTGTTTTCTGCAATGAGCCAGAAACCACAAGTGATGTCACAGATGCAGGGTTTAGGAGCATACTTGTGATAGATGACTGTTGAAGAAAACTAGAGTCTACCTCCTCAGAATACCAAGAACACTGAGCTGAAGATAACTGAAATACAGGGGAGCTCTGTCTTCTCTCTGATTGCCTAAAGTTCGGCTTCTTAAAGGTTGAATAAGTGGGGAATCATAAAAATTTGGCAATAGTAAAACATTTCTGTACACAAAATGACAAAAAGAAATTAAAAATCAAACATGAGTGTACCCAAGCTGTCTCTGGCAGCTGCCCTGGGCTGTCTCGTTTAGCTTCGGTGTGGGCTCTGAGCACAGGACACTCACACATGTACTGCACATGCCACCACACCATACAGTGCCCATGAACACTGCCTGAAATGACTGTGGCTTTGATGTGAGACTACTGGATGTTAAGAGTTACCGTGTTTTTACTGCATATGCAAATTTTTATACTCTTACAGAAACAATAATGGTTTAAAACAAAGGCTTCCAATATTTTCCTGCCATCATTCTTCAGTAACTATTAAATTGGTGCATCTTTGAACCACATTTGATTAGAATGCTTGATTGTAAAAACTTGATTGGCAGTGTGGTGGAATACACTTTTAATCCCAGAACACAGAGGCAGGCAGATAGATCTCTGCGAGTTAGAGGACAGCCTGGTCTATATAATGAGTTCCAGAACAGCCAGGGCTATGAAGAGAGACCCTGTCTCAAAAACAAAAACAAACACAAAAAACCTGCTGTTTGAGTCTTGCTTAATAAAATCATGAAATAAAATGTATCCATAAATGAGGAGCACACTTCCAACAATTTCTGAAATGGCTCTAAACATACTTCTAATATGTTATAGTAGATATTTATGCAAAGTGTTAATCTTAGCATTGATGATTACAAAAATCAAGTGATCAATATGAAAAATATTGATGGTCTACATCCCACATTATAAAATAAGTAGTCAAGATTTAATTTGTACCTAAAGCTAAACAAGCATATCATCAATAAGTAATAAAACCATATGTATAACCAAAGAATTGTTTTAAAATAGATTTCTTTATGATTTATTGTTTGATTTGTATTTCTATTTTTTTTATACCTGTATACCCAAGGTTGATCACTGGTTCTCCAGTGGGAGTGGTTATGAGTGGAAACAGTTTAAGAAGGCCTGGCCTGAGGCAGGACAGAAATTGATTACATTAGTAAAAGGTCTGAGTTCTCCCTCCACCTCAGAGGATGTGCAACCTCATTCATCCTCTGTACCACTGCCACGGCACCAGGGGGTGCTTGGAGCCAGCCTGACTCCTCCAAACTCATCTCTCCTACACTCATCTCACTAGCTCTCACCTTTGGAAAAGTGGGATTGCTTTAACGCAAACAAAATAGGTCCAGCCTATATTGCTTGCTCCCAGGGTCCGCGGAAGAGTCTACAACCAGCTGAGGATTCTAAACTGAGGGATATTCAATAAATCTAAGCACACTGAATTCTTTAGTCCATTCACTTGATTCTTCTAAGTCAATTCCATCTACACAGTTTCTCTTCTGTTCTCATACTTAGCTCCTCTCAGTCCC
>LZPO01076379.1:13458-43184 GCA_001675575.1 Neotoma lepida
CCCCAACCTGACCTCCGCCCTAACTTCCCATCCTTCTTCCCAGTTAAACTTCCATCCCTTTTCCCATTGGTACCATCTGTGTTCATCTATCCCTAATCCTTAAGATCTATTTTGAGCATTCAGATCTTTTTGGACACTTCCAGCAATGATAACAGATGCTGGCAAAGATGGGGGTCTTCTGGAAGAAAAGGATGAGCACCTAGTCAGCTGATTAATGTGATTCAAAGAAAGCAAACATACTAACCAAAATGTGTGTTCAACCGGACAACAAAGAGACCTCCACCTTGCTGTCCATCAGTGAAAAGGCACTGGGAAGATAGTACAGATCCCATGCTAGGAAATAGGTTNAAAGACAGCTGCTTCTATAATACAATCTTAGGCTAATCTGTCTCCTTAGCTGTGGGGATTTCATTACCGATATTATGGTTAGCTTCACATTCACACCATTGTGATGTAAAATAAAGATATTTTCCTGGGAGCAGAGGCCTTAGGGATCTTTCTTATCAAATAACTTTTGCTAAAACCCAAATCTCCACTTAGCATGAAAAAGANGGAGGTTTGTGATCAAAATGTACAGAAACCAGGAGAGTTGACAGACCATTAGCTGGGTGACTGGGGACCTGGAGAACTGGGTTATCTAAATCTAGTTAGAGAAGAACTGGAAGAGCTGTCTCTTACTGGTGAGCCATCTTGCTGTCCTTTTGAGAGGATGGTAATGGGTTCCANTTTGGTTTTGCCTGTTGTGTACAGTAGGCACTGACTGGTATAAGAAATGTTTCCCTAAGCCAGAAAAGCTCCCTTGGATAACCATAAATGAATCATTGATTAGAACTCAGGGTCTTANGGGTCTGCATTGTAGTCACAATAATGATGAACGTGACCCACTACAGAATGAAAAATGGGCCCACAGAAATCTAGACAAATGTTAGCTGTCAGCTCTGCCACCTTGGAAAATTCCCTCGGTTTGTATGTACAAATCGAATGAAGACGCAGGAAGTATTATGGTAGTAAATGAGGAAAGATTCTTCAGGTCAATGTAAACTCCTCCAAGGAGGCTAGCACATCAAGTTTAAGCCATCCAAAAGCCACAGACACCAGGTTCCTGGCTAGAAACCCATGTGATTGTGGCTGCTAAGTCACAGAGTTCCAACTCAATATGATGTCAGCTTGGCTGAAAGCAATTTGAGTTCATTTGCCTGTGTTGAGAGCTATAGCTGTACTGTTTACAGTGGAAAGGAAGTGTACCGCATCTACCAGTGTGGGGAAGCTTCCTTTGATCCCCTTGATTCTTCCACTCCCACTTCCCAACCTCAGCTTCTTTAACACAAAGATGATTTGGGATGGGCTCAAGGACTACCTCGGATCTAATAAGCACCAAAAGCCACCTGTCTGAGCACACTAGAGAAGGCAATGCTGGGAGCAGATGCCCAATTACCCATCCTACACATTGTGTGGACTCAGTTACTAGAGTATGAGCAAGATTAGAAATGGTGTGGGAGAATAACATATTCTTGGGGTGTAATATTTTAGNTCAATCAAATGTCCTGTTGCTGTGGCTTGCACTGCTGAATGTAACAATGTAAATGAAACAAAAGTGCTCCTCATTTAATGACTTATATCCCCAAACTGTTTGTGCTCATGGACAGAGCTGAATACTATAGCCAACACTATATTTCTTCCTAACACGTATACTTGTGATATTTGCTGGTAATTTGAATTTCTTCTTTGGAAGCATATCTATTAAGATCTTCTGCTTATCCTCAATTGATCTTATCTTGTTGAGTTTCTTTAGTCCCTTATATATTCTGGATAATAAGCATTTGTCAGATGAATCATGCATAATTGTTTTCTCTCATATCATAAGTTCTCTCTTTGGTCTGTTTATTACTTACTTTGCTGACAGAAACTTTTCAACTTGTTATAATATGACTTACATACTTTTGCCTATATTGCTTCTATTTTGGGATCTCATTCAAAAGAAACACTGTCACTACTGTAATCTTCTGGGTAGAAATGAAGATGTTCTAGAAAGACACGTGTCTCTCCATCTGAATATCTGGTTACTGAAACAATAACCCCAAAGAAATGTGGGGTCCCCCAGGAATCTCATGGTGAAAGAAGGCAAGTGCTCCAACCAGACAGAAGCTTGTCTTTTGCAAAGAGGTTCCACACAGTTGGAACAACTTGACAGACCCTCTTTCAGGATGAAATTGGAACCCAGATAATGTTGGATTGATGTGGGTGTGGCCACACCTGACGAAGACTGCTTAGCTCTGCACATCCTTGGCCTGTTTTNTTTTGTTTTATTTTAACTTTGATCTCACCCCAGGACCCTAAGAAGGACTTGAGGGGTTTGCTGAATCTTTATTGTCCCTCTTACCTTTCTCTGCTTTTCATATTTAATTTGGCTCTTTTCATTGGCTTATTTAGGGTGGGTGGCCAGACCTGACTTAGGCACAGGTTGTGGTCCCCAAATCTGATAACAATACCACTGTCATAAAATGTTTCTATTGTTTTTTTTTCTGGTAGTTTTGTAATGATGGCCTTATATTTTAAGTCTTTAAAGCATTTTGAGTTAATTTTTGCACAGGCTGGGAGACAGGGGTCAAGTTGTAAATCTTCTGCATAGGAATTTCCAGTTTCTCCAGGATCATTTAAGGAGAAGGACTCTTTCCCAATGTATGACTTGGTGACTTTTAAAATAAACCAGTTGCCTCTGAGCATGTGGATTTCTTACTGGGATCTCTAGTCCATGTCACTGGTTTAAGCATTAGTTAACTATAGCTTTATACTACTATGTCTTTCATATGAGCCAGATTTTGCCATGAGTCTCTCATCTTCTTGATGTCCAAAGCCTTCACTATATTGAGGATGATGTTGATGTTGGAAGGCTGAATCCCAATGGCTCTGGCTGTAGTGTGTCACACTACTGCAAGCAGAGGGAGTTTGGTAAACCATGATGAAACCCAATCCCTCTTCTTCTAAGTAAGACTTCCCTGGGCTTTGTGAGCAGATTCTCAGTGCCCAAGCGGATCCCTCTTAAAAAGCACCAAGCTTGCACTTGTCCATAGTGCGTAGCTGATCTGAGCCATCTTGTTACTTCCTTGGACTTATGACCTCATTTTTTAGGGAGTCAGCTTCGACACAACACCGACAAGTTGGAAAGTGGTCAACAAGTATCAATTGTCAGATGGAAATACCATTGTTTAAAGACTCAGCCAGGTTGACTCCAACAGCATATTGCATGTAGATGGATGGTCGGCAGTCGTCCTCCCTTCGGGAGAAAGGTTACCCATCACTCCATCACTTTGGGAGAGTGTTGTAAAGTACCTGTTAAAGCAGTGACACAGATATGTTGTCACTCAGCAATTTCATCTTTAGATAGAAATAGAAATGCATACATGCATGAACACAAAAAAATACATGTACATCAAATGACACAGTTAAGAATATTCATTTTACAATTATTCACTGTAATCAAAAACGTGGAATAGCATAAACGTACCCTAACACTAGAGAAAAATAAACAAATTGCAGCGTATTTGTGTGAAGGAATATTGTATGTTATTAAATGAGTAGATTACTGTTATAAGAATATCAATGGATTTCAGAAATAAGATTTGAGCAAAAAAAAATCAATCACAGAATAATGTGTACTGTATTATTCCATTGAGCTGAAATTCAAAAGAATTCAAAACAATCTGGGGGCATAGAGATGGGGAGGAGGCTTGATGCCAGTGGCTTTCTGACTTCCTAATCTGGTGGCAGCTGCGTGTGTGACTTTGCTTTATGAAAATTCATCAGGCTGTGGAAGCAGCATTTGGATAAATTTCCCTGTATCTATTATACTTTAATCAAAAATACTATGAAAAAATTAGAGCTGTTACTAATAAAATATGGTGGTGACTAGGGCAGATCCACAAACAGGAAAGCTGCACACTAGCCCCGGGAGGTAAAGAGGCATGAATCCAGTGTCAATTTCTAACATATTAGAATATTAACATANCCTCACTAAATCAAAAGCGAAACATGCCACGATTTCTGGAATTCAAATTTGATTTCATGGATTATCCTTTCTATAAAAGTTTGGAAAAAGTAAAGAATCCATTTACATTTATAATTCTTGGTAAAACAGACAACATTCCTTTGTCTAAAAACCCATATTATAGCAGCAGCCAATATTATTGTTTATTGTCAAGCAATAAAGATACATTTATATTAAAGTTATAAGTTATCTGCAAGGACTATTATAGAATATTTTTCAAGAAATTCTAGAACACACAATAAGGAAGGAAAATTAAATAAAAATTAATGAGTTGAAATTAATACTCTCTGTTAAGATTGGCATGATGGTGCACAACTTTATTCCCAGCATTCAGGAGGCAGAGGCAGTGAGTTCAAGCCCATCCTGGTCTACCAGGGCTACATAAGGAAACTGTCTCAATAATGATTGATTGATTGATGATGATGATTATGATGATGATAATAATGAAACAATAATCTCTGTTAAAGTAAGCTATACTATGTGCCTAAAATGTAAAATAATAAACTATATAGTAATGAAACTACTTTTCAACAAGTTGAATAATTATAAAACATGTATTTAAAAGCAATTTGAAAGAAAACCAAAGAAAAAGAGAATTGGAGAGATCTCTCAGTAGTTAAGAACATGTACTGGGCTTGCAGAGGACCTGAGTTCATTTCCCAACATGCATATCTGGTGGCTCACAACTACTGGTAACCCACGTCTGGCCTCCACAGGGATCTATACTCACATGCATATATACCCTTCACCATGGCACACATGCTCACATAATTTAAAATAAAAATGTAAGTACTTGTTTAATAGTGAGAAGAGTCTGATAACTATAACAAAATATAAGATACAGGGAGATTTCTCAAGAAGTGAATGGCNTTTGTAATAAAGGTCCAACAATGTGCAGAAAACTATAAAAAAAACTACTTGAAATGAAGAGAAACATCCTATTTCTAACTAGAAGATGGATCTGCTGTAGATGTTCATTCTCCACCACACAAATTTAATGCTTATAGCTTTACCAATAAACACACCTGAATTTGGGAATTTCACAAATTTATCTCATAACGTGCCTGGAAAAATATACAGGTGAAAATCGTTATGAGAATTATGAAAGTGAATAAGGATGGATGACTCGTGGTACACCTATTAAAATGTGCAATGAGGCTGCAATAATTAAGATAGTGCTGTCTTGGAATAAGAGCTGGCAGACTAATGAAGCCGCTCCGATGTCCACAAACATGTATATATGAATCTGCTTTAAAGGTAGCAAATGAAGTTAAGTGGGGAATAGGTAACTTACCCACTACTCCCAAACCAGAAATACCGTTTGGTTGTGTTCAGTGTGACCATCTTGCTTATATGTGGTCTTGTAAAATGGTCATATTCTACATCCCCCTTCTTCTCTTCCTTTGCTCACTCAATCTTTTGTTATGAAAATTCATGCAGGTTTCCATATGGAAATTTAGCCATCCTTTGTCTGGAGCACATAGCACTCCTTGGTAGACATACACCACATGTCGCCTTTTGCATCTCCTGTGCCCAACACTGGGTACCCAGACTGCCCCAGTTTCTTATCAGACATCCTCTGGACCAGGAGATTTTAAAGTGTGTGAGATGCCTTCTTCCTCCTGATTCTTCTGTTATTGTCTGGAACTTACACCCTCTCTTGGCCATGAGTTTTACCTCTTCCAGGATGAGTTCTTTCCCCTTGGCAGAGATACACCCTCCCACCTCATTTGGAGCTGGAAGTACACAGCTGATGGGGTCCACTTTGTTGTGTAACCTGGTGCATACTGGCTGTGATAGCTCCCTTGTCTTCCTGGTGAGATGAAATTAGCATCTTTACATCAAACACCATTTAGCTATGACACTTCTCAGAAAGTTGAGAGTTATTAAAAAGAAATTAAGAAGTATAGTGAAAATGAAGAGCTCTATCACTATAGTAAAATACAAGATAGGGATTCTTCACACTGAGAGTCAAAGTAGGCTTCAGAAAACAGTGTATTTTAAGATCAATTTCATCAAGATTAGGATTATAACCTTGCAAACNGCATTCCTAAACCTCAGCTTCCATGCTTGGGCAATGCTAACATTGATACCTAGTGCATCGTGGAAAGCTGAGGCTTAAATGAGATGGTTTGTGGAAGGTATATTATTGATCTGTAAATACATCAGGACATTTTATCAGATATACAAAGCCAGAGGTCCAGTGGATTTTGCCTGAAAGTCTTCCATCCTGGCCGGCTAGTCCCTTGTAAGTTTCTGTCCCACTTTCCCTTTAATTAATGTCCCAAGCCACTCCTTTTCTACTCTCTAACTTTTCTTTTTTCCACAGAACTTTTCACCTTCAAAGAAGTTTGATAATTTAGGCATTTTGTTTATTTCTAGTGGTCTGTCTTCCCTTGAAAGATGCTCTTGAGGGCATGGACCTGTTATTTGCTTGCTGGTGGATTGTGAGTACCTGGAAATAGCATGTAGGCTAGATTTAATGACAATTTGTGTTGGTTAACTTTGATTGTAGGGAGAGCTAGTATGCTGGTTAGTTTTATGTCAACTTGGCACAAGCTAGAGTCATTGGAGAGGAGAGAGCCGTAATTGAGAAAATGCCTCCATAAGATCATGTAGGCAAGCCTGTGGGGCATTTTCTTAACTAGTGATTGATGTGGGAGGGCCCAACCCATTGTGGGTGGGGCCACTCCTAGACAGGCGGTCCTGGGTTCTATAAGAAAGCATGATAAGCTGAACAAACCATGATAAGCCAGTAAGCAGCACCCCTCCATGGCCTCTGCATCAGCTCCTGCATCCAGGTTCCTGCCCTGCTTGAGTTCCTGCCTTGGCTTCCCTCAGTGGACTATGATTTAGGATGTGTAAGCCAAATAAATCCTTTCTTCCCCAAGTTGCTTTGGTCATGGTGTTTCGTCACAGCANTAAAAACCCTCACCAGGACAGCTGTTTAGACATTAAGAGTGCCAGGATAAACTGGAAAGTTCTGGAAGATGCTTAGGAGAGTTGGTCATGCAGAGGTCAGATCTGCACAGAAACCTACCTGCTGCTAAGGAGAGGCTCCAGATGCTAGTGTATATGGGTCCGTGGAAGTGATACCTGAGAGCTGATTATCTGAAAAGAGCACAGGTGCATATGTGGAGGGACAGGAGTCTAACCCCAAGACTCACTTCCACATCTCTTCTTCCTTGTCCTCCTCCTTGGTCATCCTTTCTTCCTCTTCTCTGTCATCCTCTCTCTTTCTGTGCACTGATTCCTCTGCTTTTGGATGCCAGTGGTCCCCACACTTTTGTGAGCATCTGCATTACCAGCAAAGCTGATAAAAACCCAGTTGTTGGCTCCTCCCTGAGTTGTTGATCCAATGCATTGGGATGGGGCCTGAGAGTGCCCATTCCTATTTTCTCTTTTNAAAATCTTGTTTGATTGTCATTGAGACAAGGTCTAACTCTGTATCCCANGCTAGCTTAGAACTTGTGATCCTCCTGCTTCAGCCTGTCCAGTGTCAGGATGACAGATGTGTACAATCGTGCCTGGTGAGAGGATTCCTTTCTAGCATTCTTAGGTGATGCTGCTGCTGCCATGGGTGGCGCTGGACCCACTTCTTGAGAATCACTTCTCAATAGACTGCTCATTCTCCCTAGTCAGCCTTTTACTGTATGTCTCTACGTGCTTCTCTGTGATCCTTCTCTTTCATTTCCCCACCCTCTATACCCCCCTACACATACACAAATGATGCATGCACACATGCAAACATGTGCATGAACATATAGACACATCTTCACATATGTATGTATATACAGAGATAGATAGATACAGTTATATATATATATACATATATATATATATATTCTGTCTTCCATTATTGTGAGGTCAGTAATTCCTCTTTTGTGGAACTTGGAATCAGAGCAGATCAGAGAAGGAAGCCCCACGTCCCATCAGCTGATATACTGTATCCCAGGCAGAAATTCTCTTCTTTCCAATGCACTTCTGAAGTCCTTTGTGCTGCCTCCCTGCTGCTGAGTGCGATGCCCTTATAGACAAGGTGGGAACTGGAGCCCCAGGTCCCTCCACGGGACAGGCTGGGCCTCTGCTCTTCCCCACAGAGAATGCCTGCAAATCTTCAAAGACCACAAAGGTAGGGGGAGAGATGATAGAAAGTGAATCCATTAAGGGGCGTATAAGCTGACAGTTTCAAAAATAATGATCTGGGTTTCCTCTTATTTAAAACCATCCAGCTGCCCTGNTGCTTTTCATAGCTTCTGCTACTGACACTCACTAACGTTTGGAATTAAAAATACATAAGTGTTCACTGAAAAAAGCTGCTAATTTGAAGGTCATTAGCAGCCCCAAACATGTTTCTTTTATTTATAAAAACTGCACGTAATAAGGCTATTCAAACTTACCCTCATCTGTGGCTCTTCCCTTCAGGATAAAGCTGCCTGCCTCACCTTGGCCCCAACAGTGTGCCCTCCTCTTGGCCTTAACTTCCCTACACCTGCCCTCTGCCTGACACCTGCCTGGCAGCCTGTGATACCCAAAGGAGCCTCTGACTCGCACTGACTGGGATGATATACATGGCCGTTAGAGTTGGTGAAACGGTACCGTCTTCCTGGAAAAGGGCACTTCCGGCAGTTAAATGAGGGTAGGTTCAGAGGCATTTGCCTTGGTAATGAGGATATTTGGGAAAATTTCCCCTGTGGCTACAGCTTGTGTCCTCGATGATGCTTAGGTCTGTGTCTAGGCAGTCAAGTAGGCACACATNTCTCTGGAGCTTGCCATGCTCCCTCCCCTTGCAAATCCCNTGCTGTGTCACTATGATGGCNACTAGTCACTGTTCACCNTTGGTCTTCTCTGTGTGCTCTCCACACCTCCATCATCTCTGCATGCCCTGGGGATTTGGCTTTGCAGAACTGCCAACAGCTGCACCCTAGGGCCTATTCTTCACGTGTGCACAAAACTGCTCTCACTTAAGTCTCTGTCCCCTGGTGGCTTCCCTCTCAGCCAGGCCCTCTGCATGGCCTCAACTGCCTCCTTTCAGCTGTTGGTTTCATGAGGGAAATTACCATGAGCCCAGCCTGTCAATAGCCTTCTTGCAAATCCTACTCGCAAAAGGATAAAGAGGGATGGGGAGAAGGCAGTGAGGCTGGGGGTTGCGGTTGCCATAGAAATCTAGAAATGGGACTGACAGCTGAACAGCTCAGGAAGCAAAGAGGAGGAGGAGGAGGAAAGGGGCCTGGGTAGGGTGAGCCTGTGTGAGTGGGCAGTCACACTGAGAACATTTAGAGGAGGGCCCTCNCCCAGGGTTTGGGATTTTGGATTCTGCCAGTGGGAGCAGGACTGNATAAAGAATGTGACTGAGAGAAGTCCCAGATCTACAGAAGTGCACCAGAGCCTGGGGGAGTCACTACACCCCAAGTCATGGGATGTCACAGCTTTCTGGCCTGGAGGCAGGGAGAACCCTGTGCTGGGGAGGTGTCCTTGAGTCCCTTTGAAAATTGGGCTGGGCAGAAAAAGGACACAGCGTGTTCTCCGAGATTTACCCCTTCATTATATTTTTATATATACATATATATTTGAAAAAGTCATTTGGGGATTGCTTCAGCNGCTTCTCTTCCTGCCCTTACTTCTTCTAATTATATATGTACAGCTTCCCCTTACCTTTGCTTAGCTTGGGCTGGAAAATGGACAACTTCCCCATTGTGGGTGGAGATTAGCAGTTCTTAGCCCAGCCCAGATGAAATCTCTGGGGGCTCAGAGGCCACAGAGGTGGGTGAGTGGCCCAGTGAGAGGGGGTGGTAACATTCCCATTAAAGCCAACAGAGAGGTGATAGTGAGTCAGGGGTGCTGGCACACGAGGCCAGGCCCTCTGAGCTAATTCCTCCCTGGTCAAAACCAATATTCCCACATGTTGTAAGGGTGGGTGCCATCTGAAAATGACACTTCATGCCTGCCAGCTTCCTAGCTCAGGAGGCCCAAGCTTTATAAACCACTCCCTGGGCCTCTTTCAGTGACACTTCTCACACCATTTGTGGGGGTGTGGAGATGTTGAGACAAGACCTTTTATNGCTCAGGCTGGCCTCAAACTTACTATGTAGCTGAGGATGTCNTTGATTTCCCGATCTTCCCAGGTCTCCTTTCCAAGTACNAGGATTATAGACAACGTTATTACACTTGGCCCTCTCCNTTCTTANCTTATTAATTTCCTGTCTGTGGTGGTTTGAATGAAAATGACCCCATAGGCCCATAAGGAGTGGCACTATTAGGAGGTGTGGCTTTGTTGGGGGGAGTGTGGCACTGGGGGTAGGCTTTGAGGTTTCAGAAGCTCAAGCCTGGCTCAGTGTTGCTCTCTCTTAGATTGTGAGCTCCATTAGAGAAAGATGGCTGGGAGGTCACAGGGATTCTGNAGTCACTTACTGCAAGTGGGTGAATGAAGAGAAGAAGAAATCCTGGGACTTCCTGGAGACTCTCCTCCAGCCTTTAACAAGCTTCTCAACTTCCCCAGCTCTCGCTGGTCCTCCAGAGTGGGGAGGCCATTTCCACAGACATGGATTCCATGGCCCTGGCTGTTTCTTTTCCCAGAGCCTGGTCCAGGGCCACTATCCTTTTAACACTGATCACAGCCCTTCTACATTTCCAACACTCAAGAGAGGATCCTCTGGGCTTCTGTTGGTTGTGTCTGCTTCTCTGTGAGTATAAGCTGTGTTAGAGTACAGTGCAAGTATCTAGAACTTACTTTCAAGTGAGAGTTATGTGACAAGGGTAGTTAGAACCAGGATCCAGATTTACTTGGTGAGACTTTTACCAATATTTTCACTTCCTATTTTTGCCACCTCTTTAACTCAAGCATGGCCCCTTTAGGCCACCATATGTAGAACATATCCAGGTTGACCTCCCAGAGCAAGAGCTCTTACCACTACCAAGACTCAGCAAACCACTACCCAGATAACATAAGCAATCCTCCACCTGTTTTTGTAAATGAAGTTTTATTGAAACATGGCCATACCCATTAATCCAAATACTGCCTGTGAGTATTTCCACAGTACAATGGAGAAAGTTGAATTGTTGCAACAGAGATCACATGATCTAAAATATTTGCCATCTGCTTTTTTACAGAAAAAAATAATTTCTCATCCCCTGCTGCACTGAATCTCCAGGAAAAGCTCGGTTTTGTTTTCTTTTCCGTGCTGAGTTTCCTGCTCAGAACCACAAATGGTTAACTCTCAGCACCATATGACAGTTTACAAAGAAGACCAAAGGAATGATGTTCACTCAAATGAAATCAGCTGTACAGTAATGCCCCCTGGGCCAGACAAGTTAATGCTTGGCAAACTGCCCCTGTCTATGAAACATCCCAGCAGGAGCTAAACCCCATGGTGGGGATAAAAACAATAAAAAGAAAAAAAAACTTGTTAATTGTTAAATTGGATGTCAGAGAGAATATCTTTCAAAGTTGCAGTAGACACTGCATTTGGAAAACATCAGATTGTGAGTAAGTCTGGAAGTCACAATGAGGCAGAGGAGCCTGCTCCCACTGGGAAAAGTGAACACAGAGTTGGTGCCATCTGCCACATCCTTCAGGGAGACTCACCACCAGGTGCCCTGTTCAGCTGCAGCGCTTTCATCTATCGAGAGCACAGATGAAACCATGTGAGTGAGCTGGCACACACAGAGGCCTAGAGAGCTGTAGTAGGCATGGCTCAGTCTTCAGCCTGGGAGAAGTGACTTCACANAGAAGCAGGGGGAACTGGGGGTNTAACTCCATAGTAGAATGCTTGCCTAACATGCACCACAAAAGTAAAAAGAAAAAGAATAATTGTAATCAGTGAGTAGGAGTGGTCCTTTGTTTCANAGGTGGGTGGAGAATGATGGCAAAGGGACCTGGATTAAATTATTAAGTAGAGGATTCTGGGATTCCTTTGGGTGGAGCTGAGAGTCTAAAGATGGCCAAAAGAGAAGACAAGACACAGTTTTACTTGAATAACTTCTTTCAAAAGAATGCTTTACAATGCCTGCTAGATAGTGCATAGTTTTTATGTTAGACATATTTTCAAGCATACTTCACCATAAACATATAATAATTTTAAAGAGTTTGGACACTTACATCCTAAAAAATATTCTGCCATTTGATGGTTCACTCAATACATCATGGAAGCCCAGCAGGTTGACCCCTGAGGATGACTTTGCAGTCAGAGAAAATCTGTGGACAGTATTTAGCTGAAGAAAACTCTTCTTGTTGACTGACAGGCCTAGAAATTGGGCTTTAATCAAAANATTTCATTTAGTACCAGGAAGAAAGGGCACCGGCCTGTTTGAATGAGCAAGCCATGTGCCGATACAACACACTGAAGAAAAATGTCTCAAATTCATCCATTGGTCCAATCTGACAGGCAGCCTGGGGATCCACTCGGGAACAAGAGGAAGTTTGAGTCCAGGCTTGGCACACATGCAAAGTGAGGGGCAGAAATGATTCAGATGATACATACATGCAACTGTGAAGTTCACAAAACCCCCAAGCCTGCAGAAATTAAGGATTGACCTTTATCAGAAGGTGGGGAGACATTTACAACAAACCCCAGGCCTGATTTGTTTTCTATTTTTTGGCCATATTGCTATCTTAGATATAGAATAAACTAACTCACAATGGTGTCAGATTTTGAATATGCTCCAAAAACCAAGAGTTGAGTTATTTGACCTTATGTTATTAATATGTGTTTTACATGTGGCCCCTCATTTCACCCTGGCAGATAATACCATTCCTTTTGCAGACATATCACCTCACAGTGTGCATAAATCACTTGTGCTTCACGAAAGACATGCTCAATGTACAGAGTGTTCTTAGAAGGCATCTAACTTGGGTAATGGAATTACTCAATGACAAATAACCTGAGTTCAAATCTAGCTCTTCAGAATGGTCTAGATTTGAACAAACTGCCTGAGCATCTCTGAGCCGTTTAGCAAATTCATTCCTCAAATAGGCATCACAGTACCAACCTAGGAGTAATCAGTTTGCTTGACTTTGTAGTAAGCATACAAAAAAAATTACAATTGCTATCATCAAGTCTATTATTGAATTTGTGATTATTACTTTTGAGAACTTCTCAAGTGGTTGTAATTTCAGTTCCCACCCCAGGAGCACCTCCTCTAATTAGCTGCTGGGAAGACTTACTTTAAATTCTAAGTGTAGAACACTTGCAGTCAACACTCTCACACCTAAGCCTAGTATGGGCACCCTGATCAGNTTATTCTCCAAACATCTCTGACTGTGGTCAGAGATCCCTGAGAAGTTTGTGATCACGTAGGGAAATCCCAGTTGGCTTGGAAACCCTCCTGGGCTTCAGAGCCCGGTGCTTGGATGCTCAACTTCCTGTATCCAGACTTCTCCTACCCCATGTGGAGAAAGAGGCAACTGCTTGATCATGGGGCAGGCATGCCATCTCAGGGAGTCAACGTCAGACCTCAGCAATTCAGCAATAGGTGAACTCCCTTCTCAAATTCTCAAGAGTAATGTGAGTGAAAGTTGCAGTGGCTTGATATGTTTCTGGGTCCCCTGGCAATGGGACCAGGACTTATTCTGGGTACACAAACTGGCTTTTTAGAGCCCATTTCCTATGGTATGATACCTTACTCAGCCTTGATGCAGGAGGGAGGGGCTAGGTCTGGCCCCATAGCCTGTGTTGACTACCCAAGGGAGGCCTTACCCTCTATGAGAGGGGGTACAGGGGTTGGTATGTAAAAGGAAAGAAAATTTTTTTAAAAATAAAAAATTATAAAAAAATAAAAAAGTCCTGTCTGTCTGTCTGTCTGTACAGTTAGACTCAGGGCAGTGTCTAAGGCCTTCATTTCTGGCCGAGGCCCTTGATGTGAGCAGGTAAGTACCAATCTGAGTTTCATGNGTCAGGCAGTCTGTGGCACACACCTGGGCAAACAACTCAATGTCCCAACTCCACCTGGTTTAGTTCTTTCTTCTCTTTCGTGAGTGCTGGGAAGACAGTTTCAAGGAAGCTGGTCACAAATCACACACCACAAAGCCTGGAAAAAAACAACTTCTCTCTCTTCTCCTGAGCTATCTGTTAGTGAGCCATGCTGCTTCCTCGTCCCTTTTCTCTTTGGCATACCACAGTCAGAGGCCAACTGCCTGGCTCTCCATCCCAAGGCTGAATTTGGTCTCCAAGCAGGNTTAGAATTGCTCTGCCAGGCTGTGACTTTCCCTGGAGGGCCATGCTGAATTAANGCTATGATTTTATGGTTTATACCCAGCACCCTACAAAACCCTTGGAGCTCAAAAGCAGCAGCTCTGTGAATGTTTGTCCCTCAAGGAGTTGAAGCCTCGATTTACTCTTACCAGGTTCAACTTTCTATCACCCTCCTCACCTTCCTGGATCTACAGGGGCTGAGGCCAGGTTCTGCCTGAAGGCTAAGACCTTAATCCTGATAAATAGATGCCCCAATCCCACAGGCCCTCCTAGTTGCTCCTATTGTCAGGCCCTTGTTTCTGTTAGGATGTCTCTAAATGTCCCTTTTATTGTCCAGTGTTTACCATTTCTCACAGAGATTGCTCATTGATATCTTTACTGGACCTCTGAGCACACCTGCCATTGTACATATCTGGGGCTCTCTCTGATCCCAGTCCCAGAAGACTGTAAATATTCTGGGTCACTCTGTCCTTTGGGGCTGAGTCTCTCTTAACCTGACTATGCCATCCCTCCCATAAACATTTCTNTGCTGGGTGCAAAAGGTTTAAAAAAGTGAACATGGTCNTGTCCTCGCCCTTNAGGAGCTCACTTTNTAGATGAAACANCTAAGTTGAGTGCAAAGGAAGAAAGAACTATTGTGTAGGAAGNACAGANGATGACTGACCACAGACAGGGCCACCTTCACAAGACTTAGTGGAGCTGGCCCTATGCCCTGTGCTGGGGAGTGGAANGAACTCTTGTCATAGGAAATGTCTTGAGACAGCAGACACAGGGATAGGAAGGGACATGGTCANGCAACTGAGCGTGCCTTGTTGGAAACCTGGCTGGAAAGGTGGCCTTGGACCTCCAGGGCATGGTGAAGNATTTGGACTTCATCCCATCAGTGATGTGCAGCCATTGTGGTGCTCTGAGCTGGACAGGGGTCTGTGATGGCATCTCACTCCTTCTTCAATGGCTCTTTTTCTTCTGTCCACTTACCTAGTTCATCAGAAGCAGTGTGCCTGCCTTGTCATTCCAGCAGGGCCGCAGCAAAGCCTGTGAGTTCAATCATGGAGCTTCCACACAGGAGGCCCGGGAGCTAAGTGATTAGATTGTGAGGAAATTGGAAGGTGAGCTTGAGTTCTGCTAGAGCCNNTGTCAGTCCTTATTCCATTCATCTTCCAGACCAAATTAGAACCACTTCACTTGGAGCCACGCATCCTTCCACCTGCGCTCCCCGCCTTCNTGGGGCCTGACCGTCCCAATTATCTTCCTTCTCTGCTGCTCTCCATACCCATCTCTTTCATTAGCTTTTCAACATGGCCAAGCCCTTCCCATTAAGAAGTAGCAAAATAGNAACAAGCAAAAGGAGCCTCCTCCGGCTGTATTTGTGCATGTCTTCACCATTCACAATCAGTCTGTTTGAAAGCTTAGGGTGTTCTGTTCTCCTTGATCCAGCCAGCATTTGGCTACCACCTCTCTGGTGAACTTGCCCTTAATAAGGTCAGCCATGCCTTCCTATGGATAACTCATGGGCATTCCCTCTGCCTCTCTCTTAGACAGGGCCCCTATGTAGCCCAAGGTGGCATAGAACTCATATCAATCCTCCTGCCTCAGCTTTCTATACGCTGGGGTTCCAGACAGGTGCCACTATAGCTGTTTCCATGAGTGCTGGCTATTTGTTTTGTTTAGGGGTGTGATCTCATTAGTCCAGGCTGACCCAAAGTTTCCTATGTAGCTAAGGATGACTCCTCTGTGAACCTTCGTTTGTCAGGATGGCTGGAAAATAGGCTGCATATCAAAGCTGCATGCAAGCTCACTTCNCTTTCCACTGTCACATCCCAATGCCATAAACTCTTCTGCTTCCATGACTTGACTTACTATCTGGGCAAAGGATGCCTCCAAGAGTTATAGTACCAGCCAGGATTTCTTAGCCGGATTGTAGACCCTTGTACCTTATGCTCATGGGCAGACCCTTGTACCTTATGCTCATGGGCAGCTCAGATACCGTGTTGTCCTTCCTTGGGTTTCTTCCTTCCTGTATGTTCCCTGCCTCAGTTCATGTATCAAAACCCACCCAGACACCTAAACAAGACATGAGGGCTGGCATTTTAGTCCTTTCCTCACTAACTCCTGGCAGCCAATCCACCTCCTCCTCTGCTGACCTTACCTGCCTTGTGTTTCTTGGGTGGATCTGATTTCTTCACCTCTTCCTGCTGCTTCTACACATACCCTCCCAAGACCACTGTGGTCTTCTGCCTTGATTATCAGCCTCTGGATTAACCTCTCCAGATTGGGTTCAATATCTGCCTTTTCATTTTCCATCTGCTGGCCAGTGGCTTATATAAAATGGATGTTTCTTGCTTGAATTCACTTCTTAGCCCCTGCTTCAGACTGATATCCAGGTCCCTTATCCTCTCAGANANGGCTGTTCATGGTGCAGGCCCTGCCCACCCCTCCAGCTACCCACAGCCAGCCCTTTATTCTTCAGCCTCAAAGAATAACCTATGATCCCACAAACATGACATTTGACTTCTGAAACTTGAACAAACACAAGCTGTTCCCTCCACTGCTCACCCAGANCCCAGCTTGGTAACTCCTTCCACTCCAGTTCCAGCTGAGCAGCACCTATGGGATTACTGTCTTTGACTGCTCAGGACAACGGTGGTTCTCCCACGCCTGTCCATTTCACCATCAAGTCACTTACAGAGTTGCATTCTATTGTGAAGTCAATGCCTGGAACTTGGCATTACATTCATGGCAGAAGGCCATTTCTAGCACTACAGCAGTTGCTCACATGCAGGCAACTATGACTTCAATAAAGACCAGAAGAAGAGACTTAAATATTTTTGAGGAGACGGCAGCTTCTCTTCCAGGAGAACAGAATGGTACGGGGCTCAGGAGCTCAGCGGAAGCTTGNTTGCCTATACATTTNTTTTGTTTGAGTGTTTTAATTTTTATTCCTTCTGCTGAGCAGGAGGCTGCAGAATTCTGAGTGAGGGTGTCTTCTGGGAGATTAAATAAATCTTGGAAGGAAGAAATTGTTAATGTAGAAGGGCTGTTAAAACACTGACATAGGTCTGGTATTGTGGCTCAGTTGAGAGAGGGCTTGCCTAGCATGCACGAGGTCCTGAGTTTGATTCCCAAGAAGACATACACTGAGCATGGTGGTACACATCTATAATCCCAATTCTGGGAGGTAGAGGCAGGGGATCATGAGATCAAGGTATCCTGCTTATAGCCAATTGGAGGCTAGCCTGGGCTACACAAAGCTCTGCCTCCAGTTCCCCAAAGAGAAAATAAAATGTACCAGTCAACTTTCCTTGGTCAGAGGAGCCCTGCCAGCCTCCATGGCCTAACAACAAGTTACTTTGGCAGTACACAGTCCCCAGGTNCAGGGGGTCAGGACACACTCTAGGTCTCTCCCAGGATAGGCTGCCCTCTGCCTCTGTTTCCCACTGCACTTTGGATTTGCTTCTGTNGTACCAGGAACAAGACAAGTGAGTTTTTGCCACTTGGAGCCCTTGTGCAGTGACTAACAATCGGTGGAAAACTGCTGTGTCCCCAGCCAGAGCTCTGGGGAAGACTGACATTGTGTTAAAGATTCAGGTAGGGTTGAAATGGANTGTTTTAAACATCACAAAACTAAAATTAGGGTAGGCTGGGACTGATAGCAGTTAAGAGTAATTGAGGAAGATACCAGCGAAATCCCTGGGGGTTAACTTATTTTAAAGCATGCTGTCTAAGGTCATGATGTCTAGAAGTGAAATAATGACTTACTCAACTTTTTCAGTTTAAACTTATTTCAGGCACCACAAATTCTAGTACCTTCTACAAACCATGTGATGTGCTAACAGAGCACAAAGGCAAGGACGAACTGTCCCGTGTTCTCTTTCACTTGGGAATTGCCAGGAATTGTGAAGTGCTAAGTTGTGACTCTCAACAGCTTGAAAACACTCTAGGGTCCTTGATAACGAGCCAAGCCCAGAGGGATGCAGGGTAGTAAGGGATCTCTTCCTCAGGTGGGCTGCAGAGGCCCATTTCCCACTGTTCATCCCCATCACCCTTGCTCCGAGGCCTGAGCTAGGGCCTAGGTTTGTCTGCAGATCTCTTGCTGGTCTCCCATGACTTGGTAATGGTGAACACAGATGCCATTGNTCTCAAACCTCACATAATCTTCCAGCATGACCCACANGCCCTCCCCACCATTGGACAACCTTTCTGTGACCCTGNNGATTCTACTCTAGCACTGCCTGCAGCCCCACTGGCATCTGGGAAGACACAAACCTGTTTTTGAAAATGACCCTATGACTTCTATGTGTAGGGTATGGCACAGTGACTGCAGAGCTCAGTCTTCTCTGAATCTTTCCATCTCTTTGGGTATTGGGCCCTTTGAGAATTCTGGATGGTGCCTTTGTGCCGCTGGTCTCCACTGCAGCCTTCTCTTTACTTCATTTGCAAGGAACTTAATGTATCCTTAGCAGTTGGTGACAGTCATTATTTTTAAATGATGATGAAACCCCTAGGTTATTTCACAAAGAGCCTCTTAGAACAGACAGAGCTNTCAGGAGCTCACACTTCTTATTAAATTGTGTAGTTTTCCCCTCCTGTCCTCTGCCTCACTGACCCTCACCTCAGTATTCCTAGAATCCTATGTCTCCATAGACACTGCTCTCTGTCCTCTTCATGATTCTCCATTACTCCCTCTGAGTGTTGGAGTGGCAGAGGGAGAGAAAGAGAGAGAGAGAGAGAGAGAGAGGGAGAGAGAGAGAGGGAGAGGGAGGGAGAGATCAGGAGAAGGTGAGTGTCTCTAAGGCTTCCTTCCACACATACACCATCTCCATTTCTGTAGCCCTTGGCCCATCTGTCCATTGGCGGATCATACCTACTGACTCTTGGTGGTCTCCTTTATTTGAACCACACCCTGGGCTACATGGCAAGGCTGCAGATTGCATTCTGTCAGCTTGGCTTTGCATCTCACAAATCACTACATATATTTTAAGTTCTGGACATGTCATGGGATGTACTCACNAACTTAGCAGCTATGGCTGCTTGCACAAGATCAAGCCAGTCAACATCCCAGCATGGTTGGAGGAGGGGTTCATAAGACCCCACCCATGCCTGAGGAGTTATTAGCAGTTGATGGCTGCTGGGAGAGAGTCATTTTTCTTCAAGGATGTGACCACTGGTAGGTTGTCTAAGGACCAGTGGGTGGCTCTTTACTTATAAGCAGCACTACCTAGGCTCAGTGGATTATAAAAATAAAGAGAACAAAAAATTGGGAGGGGTATGTGGGAGGTCCCAAGAGGAGTTGGAGGAGAAAGTGAGGGATAGATAGGTTCAAAAAATACATTATATACATGTATGAAATTCTCAAATAATAAATTAAAATATAATATTAACAAAGCAGAGCTCTTGAGCCAAGAATGTGGCTCAGTCGGTAGAGTCCTTGTCCTGAGTTCCATTACCAGCAATCCCACGCACAAAACTGTCTCAGTTGGATGATGGTTAGGCAGCACATGCAACTGAAATCTAGAAGCATGGGCTCTCACTGCTAGNAAGCATCCTCCCGAGAGAACTCTTTGAAAGTTGAAAAGAAGTCCCCTGAACCCAATGTACAGAGACACCTCTCTGCAGAAGGCTCTGCCTGCCACTCTCTCCTATCATTCATACCCAAGAGTGTGAGGGTTCACACCTCTCTTTCTGGGAACCTCAGAACCCCAGCAACTCTCACTTTCTGAGCCAGTGTCTTCACACAGAACACCATGAATTCTCAGGGAGGAAAGTTAATGTAGTGCAGAGGTTTCCACAGTCTGGTCCCTGGGCCAGCAGAATCAGAACCATTTGTAAGATGTTCAAGTTCTAGGTTCCAGTTCAGGCCTACCAAATTAGAAACCCAAACATGCGTTCTGTGACCTGTGTTTACAACCCCCATCCCAGGTAAGGTCATCACACTTTGGTGTAACAGCTCACTGGGGCAATGATGAGGAGTAGGGTCAAATGTCCAAGTTAAATGCTGACTCCATTGTGTGGCCTAAGAAGGGTCTTTGTTTCTGAGATTCTGAGTCTGAATCTCAGAGGCAGGATCTGCTGTGACGTCACAATTTATAGTGAAGACAAGATCTCAGATATGTAAAGTATGGAAAAAAAATGCCTTTCTTGACTGCTTGCTAGTGACATCCCTTAGACTCCTTCCTACTTCTTCTGTTGGTCTGGGGGTGATGTTGGGCAGCTGTGACTCGAACACCAGGCAAGGTGTCTGCAAGGCAGGCCTGAAGTTGTTGAGAGCTTGTTCATGTCGGTGTCACTGAGAACTGTGCCCCTTCCTGGGCTCTGCGGATCTCTCCTGTTTTCTTCTCTGTGCTCTGTGTCCTTTCTGCCCTTTCTGGGACCTCGTGCTAACACCAAATGGAAGAGCTTGACATGAACTTCATGTTATCCCTGCCTTGACTACAGCAAGATGATAGGTTGGCGTTGATAGTGCTAGAGAGAAGACTTTGGGTAAGAGATGCTGCCTAAAGAATGTGACAAATCAAAACTCATTCCTGTGAGAACTGAGAATAGATTGGTCATATGGCTTAGGCTTGAAAGACACTCATGGACTGAGGTCTTTGGGGATAATTAGTAAACTGTGCATGTAATTGTTAATCAACTAAGCAGGGGAGATTTTGTCTTCCAACCTCCTGACTGAACTTGAGCCCTCTGCAGAGCGCATGGGAATCTGTTGAAGGGTGCTCTCTCTCCCCAGCTTCTCCTATCCTCCGGGGTCAACTTTATAGCCATGCTTTAAGGTAAGCTCACCTGGGTTGTAGCTGTATCTTCAAGCTATGAGTCTTTTTGAAAGAGCTTTCTGCTAGTCCAGAGCTGGGAATTCAAGGCCAGAATTCCCCTATGACAGTTTTAATCGTGAACTTGGAACAACCTAGACCCTCCAGGGATGAGAGTCTCAATAAGGCTTGCCTAGGTCAGGTTGATCTGTGGACATGTCTAGGGGGAATTGTCTTGATTATGTTAATTGATATGGGAAGACTCAGCCCACTGTGGGCAGCACCATTCCCTAGGNGAGGGATCCTAGACTGTGAAAAAGTAGAAAGGGCACTGAGCACAAATGAGCATTACATGCATTCATTTCTCTCTGCTCTCAACTGTGGATGTGACGTGACCACCTGCCTCAAGTCCCTGATGCTTTGACTTGCCTGCAACAATGGATTATTACCTGGAATTGTGAGTCAAATAAACCTTTTCTCTCTGTGCTGCTTTCGCCATGATATTTTACCGCAGCAACANAAAAGGAACTAGGATTCTCCCCAGTCAGTTACCTAGGCCTAGAGGAAAAGGCTCACACTGCCCTAGATATGTATCAAGTTTGCAACCAAGGTTCCTGCTAAGTCCTCCCATCTCCCTAGCTGCGTGTTTACAGACATAACAATAGCAAGCAGTCTAAAGTTTGGACATCAACTTCTTAGTATAGTGTGTGAGCTAAAATCAGGGTCCAGGGACACACACTCTGACAACATCTTACATAAACCCAGACATGCTTCTGCTCTTTTTAATTAGACAGATAAAATTAGCAAGGAGATTAAGGTAAAAGGAGAAATTAAAAATATTTCAATGTTAGGTGGAATTTACAAAAGTGAATCCAACAATGAACAATGAGGTACAAGAAGGAATGTAGAGAGAAACACGGACAGGACAGAAACATTCCTTGGATGTCACATGGCTTCAGCCAGTCCGCAGGCCAGGCAAGAAAGAATTCTCCCTTGCNGCCTCTAAAATTGCTGGTTCCAGGCATGTGGAAGAACATTCTCCAGAAATCCTTTTCTTCAGACCTTATCAGTGATAACTCTTCAGTCAGCATCATTCTAGAANGGCCCACACTGCATCCAATTTAAACCACTCACCTGTTTCCTTCTTAATTTGCAAACTCTTCAGAGACTTTTTTGTTTTTGTTTTTTTAATTTTCATTCGAGTTCCCTGCCCCCCTCTTTTCTCTTCCCATTGAGCCAAGCAGCCAGTGGGCCAAGCAGAAAGCCAGGCCAACAGCGTATTCCAGCCCCCTGAGACCTCCCAGGGCCCAAACTTTGCCAATTCCTTTTTCTTGTTTGCATCTGTCACGAACAAGCACAGTCGTTTTATAACGCAGACACACACANGTGTGCGCTTGCACACGGAAACAGGTTTTTCTATTATTTTTCCAATTTGTGGTTTCTTTTTTCCTTTTTGCAGAAAATGCAAACAAAAGAAAAACAAGGTTTTCAATTGAAGGTACATCTCTTCTTCAATATGAAGACATTAATTGGATTGGTTGGATATCCCCGTGCAGTAGTGGTCAGCAAGGTCCTTTGGCAACTGACAGAACAACATCTGGAGACTCAGGAGCTGGGTTTGATTTGAAGAAACTTCCCTACACGAGTCATGAGCAAAGGGAAATGGATGTGGGGAGGGAGGAGGGACTCTCAGGGAGGAGTATGCAAGGAGAAAAGAAAAGAACATCATTGGTGAGGGAGAAGATGGAACAGCCCGAGGCTTGTGTCTCATCCCGCCACCTCCTTCCCTTCTTCCCGCAGACAGGTAACTCCAATCCCCTTGGACAGGAGCTGAGTTCACCTTGGTTCCCAATGCATATGGATTCAGCTTCACCTCTGTTAAACATCACCTTTCTCTATCTTTATTATCACGTGTTTGGTTTCCCACGGCATCTACGTGCTTCTGTTGNGGAGGAACGACGATTGCCCATGAGCCACGGGTCCAGTTCATTCTTCACAGATGGAAAGTTGTTTCCCAGCCAAAAAGCTGATCTTTCTTGCACATTCCACAGTGGTCAACCTCTGGTTTCCCTTTGACCCTGGTCCTTTTCACTTCCTCTCCTCCCCNATGAATGCAAGTGTTCTCATGCCATTACTGATGGTGACTGACTCATCTGGACCCTCATCGAATGGATGCTGCTCAGAATCTTCTTCTGATGGCCTGCCAAGGTGACCCCTATTCTCAGGAGGTCCCTAGAAGTGCAAAGGAGTCAATGTTAGAGTTAGGGCAACTTTTTCACAGCTCAAACTTATCACCAAAGANATGCTCCTGAAAATAGTAGGGTAGGCAGAAAAATGTGCTAAAAATCCCAGAATCTTAAGAGAAACTAGGCCAAGTATTTAGCAATAACGTGACTACGTATTTTCTTTTACTTTGTAAATGTACGAATGTGTGTGAGTCTCTAGTGGGGTGTGTACATATATGTACATGTATATGGAGGCCAGAGGCCAGTCTTGAGTGTTACTCCTTAGTTACCATCNACCTTGNTTTGTGTGTTTGTTTTTATGAGATTGTCTCTCACTGATTGACCTGGGGCATGCCAATTATACCAGTGTGGCTGGCCAGTGAGCCTATGGGATCTTCCTGTCTCTACTTCCCCAGTGCTAGGATTATAAGTGAATGCCACCTTACCCAGCTTCTTTCACGGTGATTCTGGAGATAAAACTCAGGTCCTCATGCTTGCCTGGCAAGCATTCTACTGACTAAGCTATCCCCCTCGCCCCTAGCACCCAGTTATAATATTATCCTGCTCAAACTCATGTTCTCTGTGCACCCCTTGACCCCACAATCTGCATGAGCCATGCCTTATTCCTCATCCATGGATCCAGAAGCAGCCTTTTCACAGTGGCCATGACCCTCAGGTGGACCGGAATTTTCCTCTGACTCTCTAAGTGCATACTCTAGGGGGCTTTGGTTATTTTGTGGAGCTTTCTGCCTAAATTAGTGAACACCCACTGAGACTGAAAAGCTATGGGGCTTGCCTGGTCTTCTGATGTTTCCCCCTGAGCTTCCAATCTCTGACTCTGTTTGAATTTTAATGCCATGCATTTTNAAGAAGGGTGATCTTAAAATAACTTTAAAATATCTNCCCAAGTAGGAATCCAAAGGCTATGCCTGGGATAGAGGTTCAGATCAGATTCATCTGTCAACTGTGAGAATTAATACGAANGAGTCCATGCCTTAAATTTGACCTCAAGGAGACCCATGCATCTTTCCTTAGCTGGAAACAATGTAGAGTACTGCTCAAGTGCATACTACGTGCTACATACTATCCTGTCTAAACTTGCAAGGATGCATTTCTCAGTCATTGAGAAACCANAGTCACAGATAGTAAGTTTAACAGCACCCAGGTTTTCTGAGAAGGNGATGGGCCACATGCATGCTTGTTAGTCCACACTATTCCATTTGTCTCTCTACAAACCAATGACATGGGCACTATTCTTATATGTGCATTTACAGACAAGTGTCATTCAAAGAAGTAAAGCACTGAATATCACACAGCAGGTAAGCAGCGGGAGAAGCAGAATTCAAATAGAACAGCACCTGGTTCCCAGCCTCCTAACAGGCCTTCAAAGTCTTCTACGGGACTGCTTATTTCTTCCAGGCTCCCTGACCCTAGCACAGGCAGGCTTTTTTTGTACACTACACACCCTGGCAGACCCTGGGCTGGGTCTGTATCCACTATGTCTCGGCCCTATGCCTCCCACCACCGCACTGTACGTTAGCTGTAGTTCATCTCTCTCAGGCTGCAGCTGCTCGAGATAGGCAAATGGCCGCGTCTTTTACAGCAAACTCTTTGGGGAAGCATGCTTGANTTTTGAATTCACAAATTGCCCCATCTATTTTATTGAGTTGCTCATTTCTTCCCCCTCCATCTTTCATCTCTCAAGAAACAAACTGAATTGCTCCAGTACGGTGTGGCTGTGTTTTACTTTGAACTAAATCCCTTAATTTTCAGTTTGACTTTCCTTTTAATCCTCTCCTTGTTCCTTTTTTTTTCCTGTGACTTTCCCCAGACTGAAGGAACAGCTTTATTTGACTCATTCAGTTATGGAGGGGAGGAGGGGAAACCTGTCAAAGAAAAAAATCTTAGGCAGATGAGAGTGAGCAAAGCAGAGTAGCCCTGACTCCATGACCGCCTACACTTAGGCCCTCTGATCACCCAGGAGCTTCCCTCTGGGCTCTGCAGGATGGAAAGGCTGGTTCTTTTTAACTTTGTTTTAGTTTTGTGCTGTCCAATTGGCAATCATTCAAAATGTGTAGGACTGTCTTTTTGTAGGGATCACCGGAAATGGACCTTTTTCAAACACACAGTGCTATTTAGTGGATTCAAATGGAGATGCGCATTCAATCCACCCCCTGGAGAAAACCCAGACTCCATCATTTATGATAAGAATAANCCTCCCAGTGTTAAGCCTGACTCCAGGCATGGGCCGGAAACAGTCAGTGTCTGGAATCTGTCCATCTGCACCGGAGTACAAAGCTAGGAGTGGACCTCCACTCTTCTCTCCCNGATGAAGCAACTGGCCTGGTCATAAGAAAACCCCAATGCCCAGCACTGTGCCTAAGACATAACAGATAACCAGTTAACATATGTCACCTGCCTGCTGGACTGATGGGTCCTCAGCCATAACAGACCTGTATCGCAGGTCTCCAGAATCCATTCTGATGCTGTCAGTATGCATTGTAGCTCAGGTCTAGTGTGTGTGTGTGCGTGTATGTGTGTGTGTGTGTGTGTGTGTGTGTGTGTAAATTTTTGAACTGTTTGAGTACAGAAGGCAAAAGCAAAATCTTAGCCTGGTCCTTCCTGTATTTCCCAACCTTTGTCACATATCAGAATCACCTGGAGAACACTGACATCCCCTAAGCCCTGCTCTCACCACATAGCAATTAATCAGAAGCCTACAGGTGGTGTCCATATTTTGGTCCTTTGTAGCCCAGGCTGGCCTTGAACTTGATACGGTAACTGAAGATAATCTTGAATTTCTGATCCCCTTCTCTCTACCTCCCAAGTGCTGGGATTACAGACATGCACCACCATCCCCAGTTTCCACGGTGCTGGAAGTTGAACCCAGGGNTTCATGCGTGTTAGGCAAGCACTCTACTGGCTGAGGCTCATCCTCAGGCTTAGGCTGCTGTACTTTTTAAAGATTCCCAGACTACTCCAGTGAGCAGCAAAGGCTGAGACCTCTTTTGGCCCTTAGAGGGGAAAGGTGTGTGTGTGTGTGTGTGTGTGTGTGTGTGTGTGTGTGTGTGTGTGGCTGGGGTAGATGCATATTGAACCAGCAGCCGGAAAAGCAGTCTGTGCCCCATCTTGCCTCATGTGTGGCACTATTTCACAATCTGCTGAATGGAAAGATTGGAACTGGATAAATATTTCCCAAACTGCAGTTCCATAAAAACCTGTCCCTCAAAACTGTGGTTCTATGGTGTTTAATAATTTGAAATGGGCTTCTTCATCTCAGGGTTTCTCATGGCCTTTATAATGCTAATATGAGCAGTGAGTGTCCACGAGGATGATAAGTGTGCAGTATTTCCCAAATTTATTTGACCGTGGGACCTTTTTTCCAAGGAGAACCTATTAACATTTCCCACAACTGGTGCTGCTTGCAACATTCTGGGGGAAACGATGGACCACATGGATCTTTAAGAACCCGTCTCACTCTCATCTTATTTGAATAATTTTATTTTGTGTATTCCTCCACACTCCTGTGGGAGCAGCAGACTGGTAAGCAATGAGGCGGGGATGGAAATGTGTGTGTGTTTACAAGGGTTGTCCAAGTGTGATGATGACGCCCCGCCCCACACAACTCAGCAGTTGCTGAGTCAGTGCAGTTCCCTGCCTGCGACTCTGTCTAAAGTACTGGCTGCTATGTTCTTCCCTTCCATCTGGATGCGGTCTTTGGTGGGCTGAATTTATCAACTTAAATGGGGAAGAGACTTGATGATTAGAAAAATGGCATATGGCTACGACTATGAAGAACTCTCATCCAGGGCTCAGAATAGATCTCTGCCATCGCCCCCAATCCCCTCCATCTCCCATCTTCATCTTATCACAGTACAGCCCCACAACAAGGCTGGCTCTATACAGAGAAAGGGCTTTGACCCCCATCATCTTCAGTAGCAGGGAAGGGGCCTGAACACCTAGCTCTGGGCTGGACAAAGGAGAGTCTCTTCACTTACTCTGACGTCATCTGGGTGACCAGTTGGAGGGAGGTGAAGCCAGCGGTGAGGAAGCTGTCCCTGTACTGGACCATTTTGATGGCACTCAGCCAGTCATCCACGGTGGTAAAGGCCGTGAAGTCTGGGATAGAGCGGTCAAGCAGGGGTTGGGAAGGCCTGGGGAGACAGAGAGNAACAGGTGACCTCATGGCTGAAGAGAGGTGGCATTCTAGGCCTACTCTTTCCTCCTGGCACCATCTCCAAAGCTGANGGGCCAGTCCTCTACTTCTAGGTATTGACACAGGTCAGTTAACAACACAAACATCCTGGTACAGTATTCAGTTGAAGGGAGGGGGAGACTGTGACTCCCCTCATCCGAAGATGTGGTCCTGTAAAAGATATGTATAGCCTTGCCAAATCTGATGGCAATGGCTTTCCTTTTCCTGTTATCTGCAAAGCACGGCATGGAACAGCCTAGCAATGTCCTTCTCTGGATAGACTTGAAGTAGATATGCAGGGAATTGAACCAGTCATCTTGATGTCAGTTATCTTGATGTCACTCCAGTTTTATTCCCAATTTCCCTCTAGGCCACAAGTTTACTTCCTGTATCTTTGCATGGCATCACCCTTATTAAGGTACTCTCTTGAACTCTCCTTTACAAGGTCCACACTGTAGCCAGATATACTTTTCAAAACACAGAAATGATCACATCAAAGCTGTCTCCTTGACTGTAATACATACCAAACCCTTCGATGAGTGNTCACTGTTCTGAAAATGAAGATAATGCCCAATACACCCTGAGGACGCTGAGTGGCCTTATTTTTGCCCACTCACNAGCTTCCTCAACTTCATGCTTAGCAACGAGCCCTGAGCTTCTGGATCTCCTCACAGGCTGAGCACTTGCCCTTTGCTCTCATCTCCATGCTCATCTAGTCAATGCACTCTGGTCCTTCACGTCTCATCTGTAAGATCATCACCAGCTCCGTCTCTACTGCACCTGGAGGCAGGAGCTCTAGGTACTCTGCATAGGACTCTGCCTTGTCAACCATTAAGATCTCAATTTTACATTTTTTTATGATCATCTGATTAATGTCGGCTGTTCCTAAAGTATTTTAAACTCCACAATGGCAAGGACTACATCCTACTTGTTGTATAGAACCAGCACTGGGTACAAAGACTGGCCTGTTGCCACCTACTACATTTTGCTTGAAAAGAGAAATTGACAAATGAGTTCACGCAAATATATCTAAGTGAATCACAGCAGACACTGTAGCTGACAGCTGTTTTGTGCATCCTTTCATATCAAATGAATCTGCCTTGTATTTTTTGTTGTTTTTGTCCCACAGCGATTGGAGCCTTTACCTATGTAACTGTTGGCAAAAACTTCAAGCCCACAGCTATACTGGCCTAGACAATCAGCAGTTAACAAAAAGGTGTCTCCTGGAAACAAGATCATCTAGAAACGGTGCAGCACCAAAATCAGATCAGATATAGTCTACTAATACAGAGCACAGTGCTGAGTCCATGGGCTGCCAACTGATGGTAGAAACCTGACCAGGTCTCAGAATATCTGCTCACAATGGACACTTGGAATATATGTTAGAGGGAGAGAGAATAAAAAGAAGACAAAAATCTGGGAATGTCTCCCATTAGTGGACAATCTGTGCCACTCCGACTTTTCTCCCGAAAGAGCAAAGGCTGCCAGCCATGCCCTTGGCCATGAGAATAAACACATCTCAGCATCACCCTGCTTCACTAGACTCACACAGCGGTGATGGTTGCCACAGTCTTGAGACTAGCTGGGTTCCGGATCATCTTGTCCAAGGTGTTGACAATCTCTGCAAAACGGGGCCGGCTATTTCGGTCCTTCTGCCAACAGTCCAGCATAAGCTGGTGGAGGGCAGCTGGGCAGTCCATAGGAGGGGGCAGCCGGTAGTCCTGCTCAATGGCATTGATGACCTGTAGTGGCAAAGAAGAATCAATGTGACTAGGAAGTGTGTCTGTCAGCTAGTCACGAGCAAAGATGGAGACTCCTCTAGCCAGNTTGGCATAGGTACCCTCATTGGTCACCACACATTTCCCACTATGTGATTTGCTGTGATCTTGGTTTCCCTACCTAGAAAGCAGGAACCAGATCTTGTCCCTTTGTGTCTCCTNTACCTGGTGCAGGGCTTGGTACAATTGGGTCTCTGAATGTTTGTTGAAGAACAAGAGGGTCAGNGGGCTGGAAAGGAGGCTCATTGGTTAAGAGCACTCGCTGGTCTTGCAGGAAACCCAGGTTTGGTTGCCAGTGCCTACATCAGGCAGCTTTCAACCATTTTCAACTCCAGTCCAATGGGATCTGATTTCCTTTTCTAGATTCTTCAGTTACTGCCTGCCCATGGTACACATACAGACAAAGACACAAACATACGCAAATACCAATAAAAATTTAAATANGTTTTAAGAGTAGAAGGTGGTATTCACTGGCAGTGGGATCAGAATCCATCCCTGGTGCATGAGTGGGCTTTTTGGAGCCCACTACCTATGATGGGACACCTTA
>LZPO01076379.1:51232-67055 GCA_001675575.1 Neotoma lepida
AGAACTTATCAGTATGTGTGTACAAGACTGAGAGAGAGAAAGAAGACTAGACAGAGAAAGTCCGTAAGTAAACGGGACTTGGGGCTTGCTTATCTTTTGTGTGTGTTTGTTGGGGAGGGGTGAGGGATGAAAGTGTAGTTCTGAATTTCAAAGAGATGATTTGGGAGTCTGGAAGTGTCCTCCTCTGCCAAATCTGGAGCAGACCCCAGGGGCCGTCAGCGACAGCTGTTGAGCTGCTCCCTCTTGCATGTAAAGTGGCAGTGCGAGGTCCACTGGTGGGGAGCCTCGAGCCCTCCTGCCACCTTGCACTGTTGGGCCTCACTGAACATGGAGCCTGGCCTGTCACCACCACTCCCTCTATCTCAGCAGGTGGCTGGGCCTTCCAGAAGAACCACCCTGGACAAGGAAGTGATGGCTTGTCATGGCCAGCTCTTCTCCTTGGCTGAAAAACCAGGGGTGTGCTGACCTCTAAGCACAAAGGGAACCACAAAATCAGGGAAGCACGGGGTGGGTACCTTCCCTTCTGAGAAGCTTATATTTTCCTTCTTTTTTTTTTTTTTTTTTTTTTAAACATACTGGCTGCAGCATTGTCTTCTGATGCTCATGGGTAATTACAGTGATGGTTATGATTACTTAACTTGTCTTCAATTATGTGACAGGAAATCTATTAGGTTAGAGCATCCTGACCAGCCCCATGAGGGGACCAAAGCAAAGGAGGTGGACGACACTGCAGCAGGCAGGGTGTCCACAAGCCAAGAAGGTCTTGCTGCTAGAATTGGAAATCTGGACCAGAATTAAGACCAGTGCATCCATGTCTGCAAAGTATTGTCAGGGTCCCTTACTCTCCAGTGGCATTAAGAAAGGGGCACAGATGAACAGTAACTTTCTCTATTGGATGGCAGGCAACACAAAAGAATTCTTGTTGTGCTGAAGAATGGATAGGTTCAGAAGAAAGTAATCAGCATCCTTGTGGACAGAGAAAGACTGAAGAGACCCTCGACTCTGGACCAGGCTTTGCACAGTACCCTGACTCACTTCTCCCAGAGATGCAGAGGGTGCAGGTCTACACTCTGCCAGCAATGCTACTTTAATCCTGTTCATCTTTGCTGTGCCCAAATACCTGACAGAAATAAGTTCCCAGAGGGATTGTTTATGCTGGNTCACAGCTTCAGAGGTGTTGATCTCTTATGATGGGGAGAAGCAGAGCTGAAAAGCCACTTCATAGCAGGTAGGAAACAGAGCAGGGGGCACACAGGAAGGGGCCAGGATAAAGGACAACTTCCAGTGACCAACTTCCTCCAACTAGGTCCCACAGAACAGGCATCTATGCTGTGCCAACTCTGCCCCCAGCAGGGTACTGGGGACATAGCAGTGATGAGACCCAACTCCTACCTCAAGAAGCGAAGTTTATCCCTGCAGCCACTCAGGCAGGACATTGTCTTGTCACAGTGAGGATAGATACAGCACACACTCTTTGTCCTCTAATCTACCCTATTGGGAAGTTTCCCAGGCCAAGCTCTGGTCTCAGGACTCATCCTCTGATGAATACTAATCTTAGAGAAGCTTCTGGGTGACTGGCATGATCATGATGTCTCTCTCCACCATATTCTGTGAAACAAAGTCTTTTCAGGATTATACAGGAATCCAGGCACTAATGAATATTGACCATGGTGGTCATAGATTTATTCACAAAATACTGGAATCATGGTGCAGGCATCTTTTAAGGTTTGGAATTAATAGGTTTATGACAAGAGTGTCACACAATGGATCTGAATTTCATAAGCCCACTGCTCTAAANGGTTTATAACATAGGAAATCGGTTGGAATTTTAATGGGCCAGGTATATAACCCATGAACTGTGTTATTGTTATTATTAAACAAGGACCTACTAAAAGTTCTGAGTCGGACTATGTCACCCACAAGAAGATATGTCCATCTTCTAATCTGTCATCATGACATTAGGGTTCTGGAGGATATAATCCAGTTAAGATGGGGTCATCCTGCATTAGAATTGGCCCTAAATGTAATGCTAGCTTCTTTATAGGAAGATCATGTTCATATGGCAGCACAAAGGGGTGATCACTCTGTAAAGACGGAGACTGAGATGTGGATGGTGTATCTACAAACTAAGTCACATAAGGGACAGGTGGCATCTAGGAATGAGACACAAGAAGAGATTCCTCTCCGTGAACTTCAGATGGAGCATGGCCCTGACTAAACGGGAACCTTGGCCTTCCAGCCTGTAGATCTGAGAAACTGAATTGTTGTTAACTAAAATCGGGTTGTTCTACTTTCTTACAGCAACTGCATAGAGCTAATGCATGGACTACACACAGCTGTGTGAGGCAGCTGTTTAAAGTCCCTGCTCCAATCTCTTGGGTGGCAAACTCTTCCAAGACACTGTTATTAGAGAGCAGTAGGACTTGGGGATGACAGGTACTGCTGACACTTTACATCAAAGTCTCTTAATTAATCTTGGGCCCCTGTAATATTTATTCAGTGCTATTTATCAGACCCAGCCACAGTCCATACCATGGAAGGCTCTTCTCCAGCATGAAGCAGAGTCCTAAAATCTAGGTAGTAACCTCAGCCCAGAGAGCCACACTAGACATACCCAACACTGAAGGCAAAGCCAACAGTTCTCTCCATACCCAGGTGGCCTAGCCCAGTAGTGCTCAAGCTTGTCTGCCCACTGCAATCACTCAGGTCCCCTGAGTCTTTATTGTTTTTGTAATCTGGGACAGTTAATCCCAGGTACCTTCACTTGTGTCAAATTTCTGGGAGTGATGTCCAAGGATTGATAAGTTTAAAAGGAATCTGAATTAGAATAGAATCACTGGTAGGTGGTTCTAATATGTAGACATGAGTTGCCTCTGAGAACACAGAAGGGGGTGTCAGCCTTGGTTAGCAATGTCTGCAGTGGGTGAGGGAGCAGGTGGCTAAGTATGCATGGCAAGTATTTGCCAATACTGCACACATCTCACAAGATCTTAAAACGCTGAAAAAGGAACAGAGGGCAAATTTGCCTTGCATGTCCAGAGTCACTCTGGGGTAGGCAGATTGGACACACCCCTTGGGGCAGTGACCATCCTGACTGTTGTTGACCAGCCTGGATGAGGCAGCCACCCATGAAAGCAGCTCTGTGCAGTCCTGTGTAGACAAGTTGGGGCACAGATGGGCCCTATCTTCAGAGCACATCTATATGACACACCCTCCTCCTGTTCCTCAGTCACTGTCTGCTACTTTTGACCAAAAAGTCTGAAGTGAGCNTATGTGCTAAATGAGAAAAGTCTTTCAGAATGAATGGTCGGCTTTAAAGTTGCTGGCAAGCACATCAACCCATTTTTTTCAACCTAATAAGTCAAGTGATTTTTTTCACTAGATAAGACCAGAATCAGTCNAGGACAGGAAGTTTCTGCTTAGAAGTATCTCTACCTTTGTGTCTTCCCAGCTCCTAGCAGCCAGTGGGAAGGGCTCCTCCTGGCTGTCGAATTGCAACTGAACCTATGGAACAAAGAGGTGCTCCTAGGATGCCAGGAATTTGCAGGGAAACAGTCTCTCCACCTTCGGAAAGAGCTTATCTGGCCCTGCTGCTGCCTTCCTTCTACAAGCCAGGCTCTTGTCAGAGACACTGCAGTTTATTTCCTTGCTAAGGATTATGATGCAANCTACAGAAAAGGAGAAGGACTCCATGAGCAGTGGGCTGGCTGCTGGGACAGGCAAGCTTCTGGGAGGGCGTTCTCATTTGTCTTGCAAATAACACACACTAGCAGCCCAGGAGAAGGCTGGGAGAAAAGACTACCCAGAAAAAGACACCCAGCCTTGGTGACTGCAGAAGAAACTGTTTCTAAACAGAATGTTTTTCAAAGCTTTTCTTGAAGCATTAGCCGTGCCTGCAAAATGAATGACACAATGTATTTTGTACAAGTAATAAAATATGTGATTTGAATAACTACAAATGAAAAGATTTACAGTCGGTGGGCTCCTGGCTGCCTCTCCCCTGAGCTTTGTGTGTGCTGAAACCCTTCTGCAAGATGCTGCAAAAGGTAATTGCAGCCCAAACATCATTTCCCAGCAGCTAGAGAAAGGCCTATTTGGACATAAATTAACTAAAAATATGCGGGTGATAGTGTGTATTTCATGTGTGAAGAACAGAAAGGCCACTTGGTGACGTTTCTGACTCAGAAAAAAAAAATCTCAGTTCTGAACCAAACAGCTGAAACAGAAGTCGTTTCTCTGTAACACAGTGACAGGAAAACAGCTGGCTTTTATTACCCACCCCCAAAACAGCCCCCGCTGCTCCATCATTATTATCTTCCAGCATTCAGCACTTCTTGAGTTTACAATTAAAAAGAAAGAATTAAGAGATGAAGGGTAAATGGTTCCAAAGCTGCCTTCATTCATTTGACAAGTACATAGGTGGCCGGAACTCTTTTGCTGGCCTGGATCAGCAGAGCAGGAGGAAGACATGTGGCTTCTGCCCTGAAGGGGCACTGTCCAGGGAAGCCAGTAGTGTGGGTTCAGGAATGGTGGTGCAGGCAGGTGCTCTTCTGCATGGGACCCTAAAGCTGGGCCGTGCTATCAGTACTTCTGAAGAACCATCTTGGGTCAACTGGATGAAAGGAATCTAGATGCTCTGCATTTTGCCTTCACAGATGGACTGCTTACTGATAACCCAGGGAGGGATCTAGATGTCCATCAGGGGTGTAGTGAACAGGTTTGGACTTCCTTGCTATGGAAACAAAACGCCCTCATTTCGTGGTCGAGGACCATGAGCCTCTAGGCCCTTTAGATGGCAGGTGGATGTGGAGGACCAGGGAGCAGAGGACAGGGAAGGTTGAAAAGAGGTTCCAAGTTCACCCAGATGTCACAGCCACTGTATCGTCACTGGTTCTCAGAACCTGCAGGTACTGAGCTTTCTCCTGGAGCTCATCTAATCCTTTTGCTTCCTGCTGCCCTCCTCAGCTCCAGGCCCCTCTAAGTAGCCACAACCCCCGCCCCCATCTGGAGAGAGTCCATCTGCTGCATCTCTGTACCCTAACTTGTCCACAGCAAGTTGAGGGATCTTTCTTCCATTCTCCTACCTCCATATCTGTGTTTCCCCAATAACACCCATCACCCCTCTCATTCTTTTCCATTTCTGGTTCTGTGCATGGAGGGCACTGGGTCTTTCTGCTGTCATTCACTGGAGTGCCCCTCCTACAGCCATGCACCTGGCAGGGCTTCTTTCTGACAGTGAGAAGAAGAGGTGAAGGCTTCTCTGCATCTAGATTAGTGGTTCTCAACCTGTAGGGTAGTGACCCCCTGGGGGGGTCTTGTATCAGGTATTTACATTACTATTCATAACAGTAGCANAATTATAGTTATGAAGTAGCAACAAAATAATTTTATGGTTGGGGGTCACCATAACATGAGGAACTGTATTAAAGGGTCCTTACCACATGAGGAAGGTTGAGAACCACTGGTGTAAACAAAGCAAGGGAACTCAGATACAGACTGGCCTCCACTCTGCCATCCTGGAGACTTCTGCCCAGTTTTGCATAAAACTGTGGAATTTGATCTGCCGGCCTAACCGAGCTTACTATGGCCTCTAGTATTTTCTCTCCTATTTGTGTAATATCAACGTCTGAGGGACACTGATAATAACTTACATTAAGGAAAAGTAGGTCTATTCTTAGTCACATTGTATTTTCTCATGCCTTACCAATGTCCACCAACTACACCTCGAATCTCCTTTTTCATTCCTACCCCTAAAAGCTAATTTAAAACAATTGCTCACATTAAACAGCTTACTCTGGCCTCCTGAACAACAGCCCCTTCTTGGCATGGCTTCTCCCTCAAACAAACCCAAGCAGTTAGAACCAAGTCACTTAACCACTCTATCTTACTGTCTCCACCTGCCAATGGGGATAATAATGCTTAATTATCTCAGAGGGGTGCATGAGGAGCTGTTAGCTAATGCTGGCGGTGGANTGTGCAAGTGTGCTACTGAGGCTGTTCCACCTGCCTCCCAGCAGGACCCCTGTTCCCTGAGTCTCCTGTCTTCCTCTAGAGGCAGTGAGCAATGGCTGCGGAGAAGTGGGTGGGGTCATGCCCAAAGGCCACCTAGGGAGGCCAGCTTCTTCCTGGATGTCTTCCACACCAGTGGTGTGAACTGAATCAGATATTTTGAATCTTGATTTATAGACCCTGGGAACGGAGCTATCCAGGGTACCTACCTGATGAAAGGTGGTGGGGGTACTGAAACCTCCCCTCCTACTCTGTGTTTCCCTCCCCTTGGGTAATGGGAAAGAAGGGAAAATAAATGGAGATGTGTGTTCCTATGTGTGAAGGGAAAGCAGCATTTTTTCTCATACAACGGAAGAAACAGGATGGGCTCTGCATGACATTCTAAGACTGAGTGAGTGAGTCTCCAAAACTCACCCCTCTCTCTCGCCCTCCCTCCCNGCCCCTCCCACATAAAGCATTAACAAGCTCAATGTCCAGGTTGGGAATAAGTGAAGGGGATGAGTTGTGTCCTGTGTGAGGCACGGGAGTTGGAAACGGGCTTATTTCAACCATGGTAAAAGGACTTGGAAAATGAACTTCTACATAGATTTAAAATCTGCAAATCTGTAGCACTGCCACTAGATATAGATGTGACACACTGAGAGGGACACACTATCATCTGCATACTGTATAATGAATAACCTGGATCCCATCATGAGAAGATAAAAGGCAAACCTGAATCAGGGCAGTTCCATTAAAAATATACGAATGAGGGCCAAGGACGTGGCTCAGAGGGTAAAGGCATTCACTGCTAAACCTAAGGAGTCAGTTCAATCCTGGGAGGGAACAGATTCCCTAAAATTGTCCTCTGACCTCCACACAGACACACGAGCCATGTGGTAACATGTAGATGAATAGAAATGGGTTCATTTAAGTTATAAGAACTAGTTAGAAACAAGCCTAAGCTATCGGCCAAGCTTTCATAATTAATAATAAGTCTCCCTGTTGTGATTTGGGAGCTGGCAGGTGGGACAGAGAAAGACTCACAACAATATTCTTTAAAATAGCATTAAAGACATCAGTAGCATTAAAAAAAAAACAACACTGTGAAAGCATTCCTAATTAAAGGAGAAGTCAACGTGAACTAAGGACATATCTGATCCCAGTACTAGAAGGAAAAGAAATGCTTAGGAAGACATTGGTGGGGTCACTTAAAATGAAAATACAGATAGCAGATTAGATAAGAGTATTTTATCTGTTATTAAATAGAGAAGAATGCCAGAGGAATATATGAATATATCCTTATCCTTAATATGGAAATAATACATAGGGAAATGTCCAAGTGTAAAGAGTTATAATGTATGCAATACATTGTCTAAGAATTCAGAAAAGGGTTGGGATATAGATCAAGGGACAGCACTTGCCTAGGATGTATGGAATGTCAGGGACTCTGGGTTCCATCCCCAGTGCTGAAAAGAAGAAATTAAGATAAGAATGCAGGAAAAAAGTATTTTTCAAAATTAGAATGGGAGTGTAAATAATAAAGACTTGGACTATGAGCTGGGCCCAACGGCACAAGCCTACAACCCTTAGTTCTTCAGGAGGATGAAGTACGAACATCCCAAGTTCAAGACCAGCCTGGGGAACTTAGTGACCCAGTTTAAAACAAACAAATAAACAAACAAAGGACCTGATGGGGGAGTGTGCCTGGGATATAGCTCAGTGGAGAGCACCTAGTTGGCATCATGCATTGTGTCAGGTCTGAGATTCTCAGCAACACACACACACACACACACACACACACACACACACACACACACACACGCACATACCAGGAAGAAATGGGCTAAAACTTATAGAGGTGTTTGTATTTCTTTGCAAATATTCCTTACATTTGAATTTTTACATTTTAGATGTGCAAAAAGTTTTAAAATACATTTTACTTATTTTTGACAATTTCATACATCTATGTAATGTATTTGATCAGACCTACCTCCTATTCCTCTCTAACTCCCTCCAACTACCTCTAGAACTTTATGTCCTANGTGTANCCCTCTTGTTTCATATTTACTTTCTGTAACTCAATAGGTTTAGTTAGTGTTACTAAACCTAGTGTTTACAGGTTTGAAGTTATTTATCAGATCACAGCAACTCACCAGTGCCTCCACCCATGAAGAAAAATGACTCCTTGCCTCTCAGCACCGGTAACTGCCAAGAGCTCTTCAGAGAAGGGTGGACCTCATGGGCCCCTCTCCCATCCATGCTGGGAATGGGTTTGATCATATGCAGATAACCACAGTTGCCATGAGTTCATGAGTGTGAGAGCCATGTCATGTCTAGAAGACAACATTTTACTAGGCTTCTCCTCATTCTCTGGTGAATGCACAAAAATGTTTTGGATGGCAAGTTTTCTTAGGTTATTTTACAGAAAGGTTGACGTGAGTACACAGAGGCATCTAGTAAGCACACTCTTTTGGGCCACCAACCAGCCCCCAAATCATGACACAGAGATGTATTATTAGTTATGAATGCTCAGCCTTAGTTTAGGCTTATTTCTGGTTAGCTTTTTTTTTAAACTTAATTTAACCTGTTTCTCTTCATCTACCTTTTGCCTTGGGGCTTTTTACCTTTCTTTCATTCTGTACATCCTACTTTCCTGTTTCTTCCTGTGTCTGGCTGGCTGGCAGCTGCTTAGCTGGCTGGCCCCTGGAATCTCCCTCTCTTTCTCCCTTGTTCTCTCCTTCTNTCTCTAGCCTAGATACCTCCTCCTACTTATTCTTTCCACCTGCCAGCCTCACCTATCCCTCTACTATCTAGCTATTGACCGTTCAACTTATTAGAGCAATCAGGTGTCTTAGGCAGACAAAGCAACACATCTTTACATCATTAAACAAATATAACACATCTATATGAGCATTTCTCTGAAGCACTATTTGAAATCATGTATCAGAATCTACCTAGATGGCTACCCCTAAAAAGCTGATGAAATAACTCATCCAGGTCATCTGTATAAAAGATGTTAGTGGAAGCCTGAAGAATAAACCACAGAGACAGCAAAAAGCAGTCTTCTAGGGCATAAAGCAAGGGACCAAGCATCATATTCATAATATCTGGGTAAATGACCAAGAATGCCCATAAATCAGCAAGGGTAGGCTGATTTAAATGTAAGAGATTGTACACACACACACACACACACACACACACACACACACACACACTACAGTTAGGAAGGAACCATATGGAAAGCACTGATAATTAACCACTTATGAGAGTTGTGCAGAGGAAAGCGGGGTTTTGTCTTTTTTTTTAACCTTAGATGTATTTTTAATTAAAACTGTAATGATTTAAAAACACAGCATCCTGAAGACTTCTTTTGGTTACTTTCTTCACAGAGTCTTGTCTTCTAAGTTGGACAACTAAGCCTCCTTTTTCTGCAACTTCTGGGATTACTTTCTTCCCAGATGTGGGACAGGGAGTATGTGGGTTTTATTAATCAAAATTCTGGTGAAAGGGGCTGGTTATAACAGCCATCAGAGCAGAAAAACAGAAACCGCAGTCTTTCTTCCATTGTGAAGTACCCAGAAGCCTTTGGGGCAGCCACATTGCTCCTAGGGTTCGTAGGCTTCTGCTTCATTCTACACTAGCTATTCTACTTAGTTTCTCAAATCTCCAATGATGTTTGCCTCACTTTAATTTCTTAGTTCATTCCAACAGACATTTACTGAGCAGCACACAAAAGTTCAAGGGTATTGTGTTAGAAGAGGAAGCCACACCAACTTCTGGGAGAAAAGAAGGCAGTGGCTGGTCAAGACCCCCCGGGAGATGGGTGATGGCTTTTTTGAGCTCCTGGATAGGTTGGGGCAGGGGATAGATTTTAAATGCAGTACTGAGGGCACAGGGGAAGCAGGCCTGGGTCTCCAAGGCTGTCTCACTACGTTGATCCGCCCAGGTCTCCCTCAGCAACACTGACCTTGATAGTGTTACCGGAATCTTCCCCACTGACTGGTCTCTGCTTGCTAATCCCCTTTGGGATCTGCTTTCTCTTCCCTCATTTCTTAAGAAACCAAGCCCTGCAATTGCTCCCACACTTCCATGCTTAACCAAGCCCTGGAATTGCTCCCACACTTCCATGCTTAACCAAGCCCTGGAATTGCTCCCACACTTCCATGCTTAACAGAACTGGTCAGAGAAAGATTGTGTTCTGGATACATGGTTAATAAGTTACGAAGACTCCTAACGGCCTGATCAATGTATATAATGTAAAACCATTTTAGAGATCATAAAAATATACGAATAAATATATGCACAGACACTCACACACAGCAGTTAGGAAGGAACCACACCAAACTACAATGACAACATGCCCTCTGTGGACCACAGGTGGACCCAGGGATGGGTTAACCCAAAGGCATCTGGGATTTTCACAGTGGGAAGAAGAGTCCCTTTGTTTTCTGCTCTCCCAACCTTGCCTTTGCTCTTTACAGGATACTCCTCGTGGCTTATCAGACATGGAGACTTCCCAACTATCTGAGGGTTCTTAGACGGTGTGTAGCAGCAACACCTTCTATGAGAACTCAAACATCTCCTCCAGAGCTATGAGGACTCATAGTTACTGTATTTCAGGGACCCAGCACCCAGAAGACAATCCTTAATGGCTTTGTTCACACTGGAGGTTCTTTGTATCTTATCAGAACATTCCAGAATCATTCAAGACCCACAACATTTTCACCTTTACAGGTCTTTAAGGGCTGTATCTTACTGGCTGTTGCCAAGTATGAGTGCCATGAAGACAGAAGTGCCCTGAGGACAGGGCATTCTAGCTTGGATAGAGGAGCTTGAAACCAGAGGAACAGGAAGGGAAGAAGCCAACAGTATGCAAGGCAAAGAGAGCACGTCTGGTTGTNACCTCACCTTATCATTTTCATCCCCAGGTAAGCCACCAACTGATAGACAGTTTTACACAAAAGGGGAGGACAGACTGTAAAGAATGGATAAGCTCAAGTCTTAAAAACCATAGTTCAGACCAAGGAAAAGAAACATGAGAATCTTCATGGTGTTGACCAAAGGTCTTTCCAAGGCTTCCCAAGCAAAAATCAAGACCATGACCTTCAAAATATTGTTAGATTGAATTTCCAAAGAGAAAAGGGGAACATTTGTTTGATAGATTGAACTATCCAAATATTTTCTTGTAAGTGACAAGTACCGGCTGGTTATATAGTGGCTTTTAAAAAAATTAATGTTCAGTCAATATTAAAAACTGAGTCTGAGATTTTCAATGGATTCTAAAATTGGGGGAATTTTTTTGATGAAATGCAGGATACCAGTGTGATCTAATAATATCTTCTCACAGAGAAAAATGCAATATGGACAGTATGTAACTGTCACTGGTGAACAAAATTAATAACGCCAATGAAGGGCAGATGGAATCACATGTCTCCAGATACAGCAACAGAGGGAGGCCACAACACTGCTGGGATAGAACCATGGCATCTGAATGAAATCATGAGAGGTGTCAGAAAAACCCCAAAGGACAAATGTTTCATTTAAAAAAGTGAGTGTGTGCTTTAAAAAAATGTTAGTGTCATAAAAGACAAAAAAACACAGGGGAAATAGTCCAGATTAGAAGAGACTAAAGAGACAAGAAAATTAAAAGTAGCCCCTGCTAGACAGCAGACTTAGAGGCTACTTACTACTAGTAGAGGGTGAAGCCAACAAAATTAAAAACCTGTCCATGAGGCAGACTTCTTAGTCATTAAGAAAAATTGATCCAAACAAAACGTTTTCTAAAAATTCCCTTGCCAACTGATGATGCATCTTAAGGAATGATTTCACCAAACAGTGACATTTCTTTTTGAGTTGTGTTTGTGAAGAAGCCAATGAGGAGATCCCCAAGACAATTCTATGGTTTCAAATGCAGACAATAAATAAAATGTAGTGGGGAGCATCTTCTTGGAAGCTCCTGAAGTTAACGGGGAAATGTCCCAGGAGTCAGCTTTAAAAACAAACTAACAGTGGGTATGCTCTGTGGACTCTTTTCGAAGCCCAGCGAAAGATGACAAGGACAGAAATAGTGACCTCAGAAACTGACTCACTACAGCAGCAAAGCCCTGTTTGGAAGACACCTTCGGTGAAGATGAGCTATCAACAGCAGGTGTGTGTGTGGGGGGGGTGCTGTTACTCAGGTCAGGGTCTGGGTCCTAGGCAGATCTTTGCACCACCAGCACTGCCCAGTCCCATTCTGTAAAATGCTATCACATGGAGAGAACACTGGCCACATCTCACAGGTGGACAGACTCAAATACAGGGGAGAGCCCACGTTTCCCATATTTTTTTACTCAGATGTTTGAGCATGATCATTTAGTTTCAATCTTACTGAAAGCTAAATTTTCCCTGATTCAGATAGCCATATTGATGGTGCAACTATAATATGCTGAGATGGAGCGCAAGCTTTCTGAAGGTGACTGATCAGACTCTAATTTCCTAACAGGNGCATTTCTGCTAGACAGTCACATACACATTTCACATAAACCTCATTTTCTGCAAAAATGTACAGCAAAATAACAGAAGCTATGGGGAGAAAGCACATTTGGAAGAGAACACTTGAGGTCTAATGAAGACTCACAATCTAACAGCAGCACACAGGGAAAAATGACGAGCCTCCTGTGCACCTGCAGAGTAAGTCAGTCCAGAGTTTTTGTAGCCTTAAGCTCCTCTGTTCTGTGCCTCTCCTTGGAAATATAGGTCCTGGTGGTTTGAACATCTCATAGGCATCAGTTTGGTCCAAAGCAAAAATCCACCCCAGGTTACAGGCTCTTTAAGTCACACAAGCAAGTATGTGTTCAGTGTCCTCTGCTTCACCAGATAACGGAATGGACAGTGAGGTGACTCTGGAATCCACTAACCTTGCCACTCTTAGCCCTAAATAAAGGCCTTTCCATAAGTGTCCAGCTCTTTTCTTTAGGTCTTCTCATTATGCGAAAGCTTATTCTTTGATGGTAAGAAAGCTTGGATCTATGTGCTTTAGGAACAAACACTGGAAAAAGACAACATGAAAACCTGGCACTCAGCCGGGCGGTGGTGGCGCACGCCTTTAATCCCAGCACTCAGGAGGCAGAGGCAGGTGGATCTCTGTGAGTTCGAGGCCAGCCTGGGCTACCGAGTGAGTTCCAGGAAAGGCGCAAAGCTACACCTGTCTCTTATACACATCTAGATGTGTATAAGAGACAGGTCCTGGTAGCCTGTCCTCATTTACTAATCCACAATGAGTGAATGTGCACTGAGGCACTGGGGAACAGGCTGGATCTTCCCTCTTTGGATAAGGCTCACCAGAAGAGGTGAGTGCTAATGCTGTCTCTTATACACATCTAGATGTGTATAAGAGACAGCACCAGAAGAGGTGAGTGCTAATGGACAGAGATCCAGTATCTACAGTGCACCAACTCCTCTGCTGGGTACTTTACTTATTTAATATCCATATTTTACATATTCATGCACTTTTCACAGCAATAAATGGGTTCTTTTTCCCCTCAAGACAGGGTTTCTCTGCATAGCTCTGGCTGTCCTGGAACTCACTCTGTAAACCAGGCTGGCCTTGAACTCACAGAGATCCACCTGCCTCTGCCTCCCGAGTGCTGGGATTAAAGGCGTGCACCACTACAGCCCGGCCAATAAATGGGTTCTATCACAACTTTACAGATTCGAAAACTGAGGCTCAAGGAGTGGGTACTCTACACGGGCTATTACATAGTATGTTAGTAGCAGAGCTCGGGTTTATGGTCTCACTGCTACACAAGCCTGGGAGAATTTGTATGTGAACCCCCACACTTGCAGGATTAGCTGAAAGGAAACAATTGGGGGTCTTGATAATAGTATTTAGCATGTCCGATGTTGTTGGAATTGATTTTGCCCCCAAATAAGGTGAAAGCTTTTAACTGAGATCAGAAATCCTTTACTAGTGATTCTGTTTCATCAGCTTTTATAATAATTTCTTAAAACATTTTATAGGACATTAGGGGGTCATGAAAGCTTATAATCCTGTTCTCCTCTGATCTTTACAATGATTGTGTTATATAGACCAGACATAATATGTTCTTTTCCTTTTGGCAGATAATGGAGCAGAGTCTCATGGACTTAATGTAAGTCCACCCAAGTTACCAGTGAGAGGCCCAGCACTCAGACCCTGTTTTCTGACTCAATATCCAGCTTTATTCTTAGGACTTCTGAGGGGACCCCCACACCCCTTTCAGAGCTGCCTATTCTTAGATCTCCAGTGAATTGTCTCAGTTAGCAATGTTGGGATTTGTTACATTACATGATTTGAAATGTTATGAAAATATAAAATGAAAAAAATGAGCTTAGATCTTCATCACTAAAGATGATGATCAGGGTAATGAGTATCAAAAGTTAATACAAAAAGCCCAGCAAAGACAGAGATTGATATGTTTTAAATGACTGATCCTACTCTCTTACGAAAATAATTTTTGAATAGTATTAATTATTATAGACTAAGAACATCATAAGTAACTATTATTTAAGTTTAAAGGTAATAGAACCATAGCATGTGAAACAGCCAAACTAATCTCCCAGGGAGAAGTCTTCAAAAGCGGTGAGGCCCACAGTCAGGGCTCTATGATCATTCCTGGCTAAGTTGTGGGCCAGAACCCTGTGGTTTATGCCCCCCAAACACGCAACTCTCTTAGCCAGGAATATCTGTGAGGACCGAGGGAGCTATTCTCATCCCTTCCAGCTTGGAACAGCAACGTGTGTGACTGCTGGGGTCAGCTCCAGACATCTGAGGACATTGGCTTTGTATTTTATTGGGAAACTCTTAGAGAGTTCATTAATAGGAAGTCACCTTGGCCCTTGTCACTTGGGCCCCCTCCCTTCCTTTCTCTATACTCTTTGGCTCCTTGGCCATGAGAGAATAAAGTAGCAAAAACAGTTGTTGCTAGCTGTGTAAAAAGCTGGGGGAAAGTCTGCCGCCAACAAAGTTGAGAGCCAACCATGAGGAGAGGTGAGCAGCTTGCCTGGCAGGCAGAATCCACAGCTGAACCTGAACTTCTCCCTATTCCTTATTTTTCTCTTTTTATCAAACACCCAGGTTTTGTCTAAGTAAGCAGAATTAGTAGAAGTCGATGTGGANGCTCTCACCAGAGTCCCCTTTTCTGTTTTACTCTCTTCTCACAGGAAACGGTTTACCTCAGTGCTCTGTGGGAGGATTACCATGAAGTCTTCACGTCTAAAATCCTGCATATCCCCTGCAGCTGGAGCACCGGCAATCATTGCAGCACAGCCTTTGATCAGCGCTCCAGGTTTCCCTCCCTCCCTCCTCTGTCTCCCTCATCTACCTCAGCATTGGTTAACCTGCTGGCTCAGAGTATCCACTCTGTATCTTCAGGTATTTGAATTCTGCTTTCCCAGAGGAAGGGAACTATGCTCAGCCTTGACAGTACTGGTTTTGAACTACCAAGCTCTTTAGAAAAACATTCTTGCCTCTGCATTCTCAAAACAGTCTATCCAAGTTTCCTTTTCTTGGATAAACACTGTGCCTTATAGAGACTCCAGGGACCCACAGACTTTCTTGGTGAAGGGGCTCTGTGCTGGGAAGGTCCACAGGCCAAGTTCTGGCTGGTCTTGGAGGCCCTTCTTAGGTTAGATGCTTAGGACAAGGAGCCTATCTTCTACACCAACATTGCTAACAATGCTTAAGACTTCTGCAGAGCAAGATAGGATTGCAAAGACTTCCTCAGTCTCTAGGCTTGGCAGGGCTTTCCAAATGTGAGAAGTCCCCAAATTTTTACCATACTGGGACATAGCACTTTAAAGACTATGTTCC
>LZPO01076380.1:0-16536 GCA_001675575.1 Neotoma lepida
TATTCACTTACTGGCTGTAACATAACACTTTCTCTTTCGAACCTCCATTGACTGGACTCTGAATAATAAAGAACATTTCCTTTGACATAGTCCTGACTTCTTTTCAATAGGGGACATCCCTATGTTCAGCTGCTAGAATNAGTGGTACCAACTGTGTGAAAGCACTATAATTGACAGTTTTGAAAGACACGGATAAATGTGTGCAAAGGAACAGTTCTCTACCACAGATTTTAATACAAGGGGTAGTATTGAGAAGTACTTGTTCAGAAGCTGTGCTTTCAATACTTGAATATTTCATTTTTATTTTGCTAAAACATTTTTTTCTCTTTTATGTGTTTTGAGATTTTCATGCATGAGTATTGCATTTATATCATTTCTACCTACTCTCTCCTCACCGTAATTCTCATGCTACCCCCTCTCAAATTCATGATGTTCTTTAATTATTATTATCCATGCACATACAACATACACACCCATAAATATGAATACAGCCTGCTTTATCCATTTACTGTCACTTATATTTGCAAGCTCTCCATTTGATAGAGTATTGCTATCCAGAATATAGAGAACTATGAAAAAAGTCCCAAGAGTCAAGAAGACAAACCACTCAACTAAACAACAGGCTACCAACTTGTCCTAGCTTGTTTCTATTGCTGTGATAAACACCATGACCTAAAGCAAACTGGAGAGGAAAGGGTTCATTTCAGCTTACAGTTTCTAATCCGTCATGAAGGGAAGTCAGGGCAGGAACTCAAGGCAGGACCCTGTAGACGGGAATTGAAGCAGAGACCATGGAGAAATGGTGCTCACTCCCTTGCTCCCTGTGGCTGGCTCAGCCTGCTTTTTTTTATTTATCCCACCCACAGTGGGCGGGGCCTTCTACATCAATCATTAATGAAGAAAATGCCCCTCAGACTTGCCTACAGGCCACTCTGATAGAGGAAGTTTCTCAACTGGTATTCCCTCTTCCCTTATAGGTCTAGGTTCATGTCAAGTTGAGGAAAACCAACTGTACAAANTCTCAACAGAGAGCTCTCAAAGGAAGAAATGAAAATGACTAAAAAATATCTTTCAAAGTAGTCAACATCCTTAGCAATTAGGGAGATGAAAATTTTAATTATTTTGATATTTATATTATTTGAGATTTAATTTTAATTTAATTTAAATTAATTAATTTAAATTTAATTTATTTTAATTTTAATTTAATTTTAATTTTAATTTAAATTAAATTTATTTAAATTTAAATTATTTGAGATTTAATCTTATTCCAATCAGAATAGTTGAGATCAAGAAAACAACTGATAACAGATGCTACTTGGGATGTGGGAGAAGGGGAATGAATGCACGTTCACTATTGGTTGGAGTGCAAACTGATGTAGCCACCGTGCAGTTCAGTGTGGAGAACTCACAAAAAGCTGAAAATAAAACCACTACATGGCCCAGCTAGTCTCAGAATCCTCCATCTACATTGTAATCAAGGAATTTATACAAGGAAATGGACTATTAGCATTAAACATCTAGTTCAGTTGTAATTATAAGTTACTCATTTTAGGAAACTAAAATAAGAGTTGAGTATACAATATTTAATGATATGTTATTTGCATATATATTATGTTATTTTGAACGTAATTAGAAAAGTTCATTGTTTCTTAAATACCTTGTTTATTTTTCTCTCTGATTGATTAAAACATTCTATAATTTGTAATAAAGTGTTATACACCTTAGGAATAGCAGATAAACTTATATGTATACCAAGACAGTTTAACTAGGAAGACTTACAGTTTTTTATTTGGTTAAAGAGATTAATCTCAATATTAAAATATTAAATATAGTCAAATAGATTTATCTTAATTGGGACACTGTTCTGTATATTGATATATCTATTAGAAAATAGAAAATCAAATACTTTAAATTGTATTCAGCCATTTCTATTCAGTATAATAAATGAAAAACATTCAGTTAATACTCTAATTTAGTCTAAATAATTTTGATTCTTTTACAGGCTAAACAGCACTAATCACTGTTAGATCCTAGAAGACAACAGCATGATGAACTTCGGTTAATTTGGCTTTAGGATTGTATCCCTAATTCTTCAGTCAATATCTAATTAAAAATGCATTGGGAAATAGAAATTCTATAGGTAAAAAAAGAACACTTAAGATGATGGTGATTTTCTGTCAAGATTCATGGCAAACCATTTAGCGACATTCATAAAACTAACAGCAAGAACCACGAAAGTATCCTTTACATGACACTTTCTGAAGAAATATCACTTCCTTATCATTTAAGTTGAAGAGTTAGAGACCGACAAAGCACCAGCCCCATCATTTGATTGTAAACCATTCAATATGCGTTACAATAGAGGGCATGGCCCAGATGTCTAATTGGATGAAAATCATTCAAACGCAGTCTTTCTTGTGAGACATGAAGGCCAGGGCTCTACAGCACGAGATAGATAGTAATTTTTCCACCACAGATGGAAAAATTATTTCCCTCGACATAAGCACGAGTTTCACAAAATAAAAGTGAATAAGGTCTAAGTTTAGATTGGCCACCAGGTACACTCCATACTTGAATGTGATGAGAAGAAGCCAGGCAGTTTCACCCTCCTCAGAAAGCTGACGCTTACCCACTGTTATCAGCTTGATCTTAGAAACATTGTTCTCTTCCAGTGTAACCAGGTCTGGTGTTGTCTGCCTAACTCGGGTCAGCTTGCCCTCCCCACATCACCCATTTTACAGAGCTGCGGATTTGTGGGTGGTGATAAAAGGTGCCATTTGTGGAATACCTGCTACCTCTTTAATCCCCACTACGTGATAGACAGTATCATGCTTGTTTCACACATGGCAGACTTTTGAGGCTTAGGTATGGGAAATAACATTCAAAGTGACAAGCTAGCAAGTAACAGACACAAGACTCGATCCTATGACTCCCCGGCTTAAGAATCTTGATGCTGGCTCATGGACATCTGCGTAATTACGGTGATTTTAACCACTGTTTGGTGAGGTCTTCATTACATCCCAAATCGTTTTCATTGTGATTTGCCTTGAGGAAACGAATATTTAACCGAACCCTCAAGTCAATGGCTCTTTCTTTTACGGTGGTCATTTAATACACACTTTAAGATGCAAAGACCAGGGTGTCACGCAGCAGTCTAGTAATTTGCTATGGTAGGGGATTCCTGCAGGTCAGGTAAAGTCAATGAGCTGGTTCTTTGGGAAAAGGGAGGGCAGGGTGGCCTCTGTGCTCCAAACCTTTCCCTTCACTCTTCCCCACCCTTCTCACAAGCTTACCTTGTCCAGGAAGAGTATTCTGAGAAAATTTTGATTTAAGGCCAACTCCACCAAGGTTAGGGCTGCGCTGATGCACACGCCCATTTGCCCTNCCTGACTATGGATTCAACTTTCTAAGGGTCTCGCTCTCAACTTCCCCCCACAACCCCAGAGGTTGTGGGGCTCTTCCCCTCACCTCCAAGTTCACCTGCTGTTATCACGCCCGCAGAGGAGACTTGTGATCGAGCAGTGCGGAGCCCGAGGTGGCGAGCGTCCCTTGCAGTAGTAGGGAGGCGGAGCTGTCTGCGGGAGTCTCAGCGTCCTTGTCACCTGCTCACTCACCTGCTCAGGGCTGAAGCCNGCAAGGTGGAGAGCGCATGGCTGGCCTCACAGTGCTGCTCCCGGGCACAGTTAGNGAGCGCCAGCAGCAGTTAATCATTACTAGGTTGCCCATCGGAGGGGCGTGTGAGCAACCTGAGCCACGCCCAAGCGCCTCAGTGCATGTTGGGAGTGTTTACTCTCGCTTCCTAGCCGCCGGCAGGTGCACTGCTCTCGGTCACGGTTCTGCAGAAGTGGACTGACGTTGGGGACCTTTGTCAGCAACGTCAGGTTGCATGATTTTCGCCAGCCAACCTGTAGATAAACGACAGCAACTCTGCGTTTTGTTTCTGAAAAGTTAATTCGTCTTTCAGCTTGAGATTCCTTAATTTTCTTTTCCTTGGTCTTGGCTTCCCCATTCCTTGCCTGCACCTTTGCACCCAAGGCATTTTTCCCCCCTCACACCCTTAGGGTGAGCCAGAAACCTTCCTGGCAGGTTGTAACACCAGGATATCTGCCTGACGTGACCACCTGACTTACTGGGTCCTGGGTAGGCATATTTGTATTATTATTATATTATTAAGCACCACAGAAGCATCTATCTGGTAGCCAGCATTTCATCTACTGAATTGGGTGTGGGAAGTTTACTTTTTCTCAGTACCTTCTGTTTCAAAAGGAACCCAAAAGACAAGCAGATGATAGACGTTGTGGAAATAGTGTTTTTATTCGCACACACACACACACTTAATAAACAGTATTATTTGTACCTTTCTGTTTGTATGTAAGGAAATTATTGGTAGTTTTTTTAAAAAATTGATTGTTTTTCAAGTGTTAAGCTCTTGAGCTTACAGAAAGGGATTTAATGAGTTTCCAAGAGAAGAAGAGACAAAGTTGAGGTGTGGTGTTCTCTGCTGGAATGCTGAATGAAGAGTGACTGAAGGTGACTCCTGAGTCACAGTGCTTGTTTGATGTGTCTTTGTGGTATCTTCCACAGGATTCTACTCAAGCAGAAAGGNTCAGACAGTTGAGGTAGCCTTTCGCAAGTGAAAAAGACCAGGGGCTTTGAGATTTACCAGGTCTTGGTCAAAAGGGGTACTGGACCCAGTCCAAGTATTAAGAGTCCTGTGTAAGGCCGGGCTCTATATATTACTTATGCTAATTTGCCCACATTGGCCCAATCCCCTGGTGTGTGGTTACTAACTGCCGACTGACCTTTGGATGATAAGAAACAGGACCTGCGGTGTTTACAGCAACCGCTTCTAGAATGTCTCACTGAGATCCTGGCTCCACCCAATCACCTGTGCTGGAAGGGACTGCCTGTTTATGGTCAGTGTCTGGGCACCATTGTGTTTCCGCCTTTATCTGCAGCCTTCCAACTGGACCCCCTTTGTCCTTCGGGTACTTTATCCTTGTACAGTTTTTCTTTGTCATGTAAAACCATGTAACACATACAAGNTGAAAATTTTGGAAAACAGAAATGAGAAGAAAAACTCTTTATAAATTTATCTCCAAAATAAAATTATTGTAAGGAATGGGCTGATGTCTTGACTGACATGGTTGCTCTATGAACATATCAAAACGTGGCTGCATAGTCTGGTGTTTTATGGCCTGCTTTTATCTCATCAAGGATATTGTGAACAATTTACCATATGTCGTCGGGCTATTATTTTTCTTACAATGTGTTTTAACTAGCAGCACTGTCACATACCATATGCATAGATCATTATTTATTTAACCANTTCCTTCTTGTGTGAAAGTTTTACTACCAAACAACAATACATCGGATGCTTATGTATAATTGCACCTAACTGTGATTATAACCTTCAGAATGAAGTTGCAAGATGATAAGTAGTGCATACTTTGAGTTATTTTTACGTTTATTTACTTTTATTTTATGTGTATAGGTGTTTTGTCTGTGTGTGTGTACACCACCTGCCTTCAGTGCCTGCTGAAGCTAGAAGAGGGCGTTGGGTTCCCTGAAACTGGAGTTATAGACAGTAGTTAGTCACCATGTGGGTNCTGGGAACAGAATCTGGGTTCTCTGCAAGAGAAGCAGCAAGTGCTCTTAACTGCTGAGCCATCTCTCTAGACCTTAAAAAAATTTAAATCCAAAGAATGATTTATCATTTTTTTAACCTTAGGGAAATACGCTATCATTAGTTATTATACTTCTTTCAATTGTTTATCAGTTTGAAAGTTTAAAATCATATTTTATCTTAGTTTTTGAGACAGGGGCTCACTTGGTAGCCTGTGCCGGCCTCTACCTCTCAGCTCTTTCCTTCATTCTCTGAGTGCTAGGTTTACAGGTGTGTGCCACCATCCTCAGCTGATACCTATCGTAAATATGTGCAGGATTAGTTACTAGTAAAATTGAAATATGTCTTTACATTTACCTTGTATTTTCACTTTAAAAAATTTACTCTTTGCTCAGCTTCCTCTTACTGACTTAAAATGTGTCTTTACATATGAAACATCCAGTTCTTCATTTGTATGCTGTAGCTTTANTTCCCAGGCTATTTATCTTGTTTATGGTACTTTTGACATATAAAAGTTTCAAAATTTAAATAGTCAAATCTATTAATTCTCAGTTATTTTGTAATTGAATTTAATAAAAGCCTTTATGTCCATATCTGTACCTAATAAGCCATATTTATCAAATAATATACAGTATTGATTCCATATGAAGGTGAAGATCCTGTATATATTTCTATTGCATCTCCTAGGCTTAGTATGGGGCTAGGCAGGCCCAATATTGGTCAGCCCTTGGTTCCTTTCTTTTCCCCTCCCATGCCCAGCAAATTGGCAAGTCCTGATGTCCTATCTCCACTGCCCTCCCCCTACATCAGCCCAGCAGTGCTGCGAAAGGACCCTTCTGTACGCTGTGAATGTATGTTGCTCTCATTGGTTGATAATAAAAGCTGAATTGGCCTATAGCCAGGCAGAATAAGGCTGGGTGGGAAAGCCAAANGGAGATACAGGGAGAAGAAAGGTGGAGTCAGGAGTCGCCAGCCAGATGCAGAGGAAGCAAGATGAGAATGTTGTATTGAGAAAAGGTACCAAGCCGTGTAGCTAAACATAGATAAGAATTATGGGTTAATTTAAGTGTAAGAGCTAGTTAGTAATAAGCCGAGCATTTATAAGAAATATTAAGCCTCCGAGTCAATTACTTGGGAAGNGACTGCTGGATATTTGGGAGTTGCTGGCAGGACAGAAACTTCTGAATACAAGCATGGTCCTGGATTGGATACTACAGTGATCTCCTGGCTGGTTTCTCTGCCCTTACTCTGTAAGCTGAATATAGCTCATTCTCCACCTCAGCCAGCAGGACCTTCTACAAANTATTCGGATCACATCACAAAGCCTTCCTTTGCTGGGAGCCTTTNTAGTGGTTGCCCCATCCATGTGCAANGACATCTAAATTTGAGCTCCTTACCAAGACATAAAAGACCTTGCTCGGCCTTTTCTGGCTGCTCCGATTCTCTGCTGCCTGTAGACTTTCTATCCAGGGTTAGTTTTGCTCCTGGAAGAGACCAAGCTTGTTCCTGCTTNACAGTCATTGGTACTGTGTCTGCAAAGAATCTCTGTTCTGGTCACAGCGTCTTCTCATTAATCTGATTTTTCCTCAAATATCAGCTCCTCAGAGAGGCCTTCCTGATGACAGTATTTTGAAGAAAGTCTCCATTCTTTCTCTATCATAGCACTTGGTTTTGTTGTGCTCACAGTGGTTATCATTGCCTAAATGCATTTTACATTTTGGGTTATTTCTTTATCTTACATCTCCTCCCACTAAACATAAGCTCGAAGAGAGCAGGGATATAGGTTTGATACAGTAGCGGTGTGAATGAAATGTCCCCAACAGTCTCTTGGTTGGGCACCAGTGGGTGGTTCTGTTTAAAGAAGTTTAGTTGGTATAGCCTTGATGGAGAAGTGTGTCACTGAGGGTGAGCTTTGTCATTAAAATCCTCCCTCCACTTCTAATTGGCTCTCTCTGTTTTGTNCTTTCAGTCAAGNATGCAAGCCCACAGGATCCTGCTTCTGTTGCCATGCCTCTGGCTTGCTGCCATGGCTCCCAACCATGACGGACTCTCATCCCTCTGAAACCATAACCCTTCCTTCTCTAAGTTGCCTTTGTCATGGCAACAGAAATAGAAAAGTCACTAATACAAGTGGTCTGTGTTTGGTGTCTAACTAGTGCCAGGTCCATGTCAGAGGCTCAAGAAACAATGATGACATGGTAGGCTCATGATGACAATGGTAAATATGTATTGAGTAAACAAATGTACATCATAGTATTTCCTCATTTGAGGTGGCACTTTATTCAATAAATAAATATACACTGGAACTAGAGTTTATATTCTCTTTTATGGCCCATATATCTGTAGTATCNCCAGTGACAAACCATCAGCTCTATAGAACAACTCAACCTGACCATCACTTCTAAAAATTTCTTGATTATTGAATTTCTTGAATACCACAAGTGATAGCTCCATATAGAATATTAGGAGTTAAGTGGATATTTACTCTATTCACCATAAAGCATTATCAAAATCTTCTAGGACTAGTGTAGTATATTAGCAACTGAAGAAAGACTTCATGTTGAAGAAAGACTCCTAACGTAGAGTGTTTCCTTGGTTGTTGAGGGTTTTTGTTGTTGTTGTTGTTTCCTAATATGAGGTTATTGACCTGAGTGTTGGAATGACTGTAGTAATGACTCTGATTGTTCATCCTCACCCCTACCTCCACCATGTTTCCTTTGGATAGATTTAGCTGCACCAATTCTGGGCTTGGTCATGACACTGGCTTTGGTCTATGGATCAGTACCAAACAAGGCTTGAATGATTTCATTTTTTTTTCACTGAGACTTCCTGCTTGTTGCTCTTCAAACTCCCAATGATGATGTGAACCAGCCTCGATTAACATATGGAATGATAGGGACTCTTGGTTCAGTTGCTGGGGGGGGGGTGTTACCCCAGCTCACAGCCTGTAGCCAGAGCTCTAAGCCACCCCACAGCTGATTAAAAACCCACAAATGACTACAGATACAAGAAAAACTGCCCAGATGAGCACAGTAAGCATTCTGAATCAATCAGAACTTTGAGTCACAATAAGGATGTTATTTCAATCCACTACGTTTGGGAAATGCTTTTTATATATACATTTACACATTTATCANTATAGTCTTAACTAGAAAGTAAGAAAAATAGTCAGGTTGTAACACATTACGACTACATATAGAAAGGATAGAGAAAAGAAAGAGAAAAAGCGATGGATTACCATTAGCCTGAGTAATTTCCATGAGCCACGAAATCACTTCTGAAAAATATTTAGAGGTCACTATGGCTTGAAGAAAATACGTAGAAAACAAACAATTGTCCATTTTAAGTATGTGAGCCAGAGAACAGGCATTGACCTCTCAGTTTGGTTCATAACCTTACACTTCTGTTTCCTACCTGAGGCTTCACTCAGCTGGGGTGAAGGGAAGAGCAAACAGAAGCAGATTGTCCTTGATAAGGCGGGGACTCCCATAAAAACTCAACTGGAAACCACCTTGTTTAGGAAGCTGCCTTTACAGTGAGCCAACAGACGTTCTTTTTCCAATGTGAAAAGTTTGAAATAAATACGCTTCATAGTTGGGAATTTTTGCCATCATGTTATAATAAATTACAATAACTACAACAGATTAATTCCTGTGGGAAAATTCCGAACATTTTTTGCAGAACTTGAAGAACAAACGTCACTTCCGGTTTCTGTTAAGGAACCTGAAATTGCTCTTCTGTGGAAACAGATTTTAGAACCTTGATTANAACTCTTTGTGGGAAAAACCAGAAGGACAAAGGAGGAGAAATTTCCTTCTAGAATCTCCTGCAGCTTTAATTAAAGCAATGCTTTTATTGACGTGCAGGTCGTTGTGAACTTCTAGGTAGTTGGATATTTTAGGATCTTCTGCTGCGTTGCACTGCAGGGCTCAAGGGTTTGCCTTGCAGAGTCAGTGCCACAGCTGATGATTCTGGGGCTTAAACAACGGATTAATATTAGTATTGATTAAGGAGTAATAAAATGATTTCCATTTTCAAAGCGACACATAGCTTCTATTTTTACAATAAACTGTTTTCCAACAATGTGTGCGCTAGGGGGAAAGCGTCCTAGACGTTGACTGAAAAATTCATCTGTGCCAGGCTGCTGAAGAGCTGGTAATACTCGGCAAAGAAGAAGCAAGACGGACTGCCTGGAGGAGCTCAGTCTTCAGCTACAAAGGGAAGTCCAGTTCATTTTGTCTGTTGGAGAAGACATTTCCATTTTCAAATAAATGAATGGGGAAGTAATCTTTGTCCCACCCCCAAAGTGACTCTTCTTAAAAATGATTATATTGCAAACACAAGGAAATTCAATGGACTGTGGCATGATGGTTGTTTTTCTAAATATGCATTTAGCAAATGTTTTTTTTTTTCCTAAAAAAACAAAACAAAACAAAACTGTATTGGTTTCCTTATTTTTNTTTCTGTGTTTTCTTTAAAAAACACCCATAATTTTATGTATATTTGAGTCTTTCAACAGATTATGAAATGCATATAGGTAGTAAAATAGATGCTATATGAAGCAAATAAATGCATCTATCATTGTAATTACTTTTTCTACTGGCAAGAACAGCTAAAACAATTACTTAACAAAAACCCCACACAAGGGAACTATAACTTCGGTAGCCCTAGTCATTGTGTTGTATATTAGAACTGAGTTCTCTTTAGATTGCTTCCTGCTTTGGCTTTTATTCTCTATGTTTAAGCTATGTCCCACCTCTTCTGCCTTGGTCACCACTGCTTTGTTTTCTATTCCTTCATTGTGACATTTTTGTTTTTGTTTGCAGAGTCACATACTGGTGAGATTGTGCAGTATTTTGGTTTTGGACCCTGCTTACTTTCATTTAGCGCAATGTCCAAACCCTTTCATGTTCAAGGCCAAATCGTTTTTGTACGTTTATGTTATATTTGCTTTGCTCGTTCATCCAGCAATAGACACTTAGGTTATTTCAATATCTCTACTATTGTAAATAATGCCGTGGAGAGCATGGCTGTGCAGACATTCTTACAATAAGACAGTGATTTTGTTTTACTTGACTATATAACCAGGTGAGGGATTATAGGGTCTATGGCAAGTCTATTACTGGTATCTTTAGGAGTATCTGTGCTATTTTCCATAACGTCTACAACAAACCACATTTTCTTAAANAATGCACTAGCCTTTTCTTCATAAGATTGCCAACGTTTGTTGTCTCTGGTGTTTTTTAAGTAGTAATACGAATGAGTGTGAANTGACCTCTTGGTAATTTTAATTTGCATTTCTTTGAAGACTACTGGTATTGAACATCTTTTCCTATAAACCTTTGTTGTTGTTTTGAGACAGTGTGTCATGCATGGCTGGCTGGCCTGGAACTAGCTATGTAGCAAGGGATTATCTTAAACTTCATTATAGGTGTGTGCCACTTTGCTTGGTTACATGGTTCTGGGCATGGAACCCAGGGCACTGTACATGGTAGACAAGCTAATTATCAACTGAGCTGTATTCTCAGACAAGACTGTTATAAAATGTATTGTTTTTGTTGAACATGTTATGTACTGATGTATAATGCTTATCTTGAGAAAAGCAGTTGTGTAATTGTTAAAACTGCTACCTGTGCTAGCCAGTTTTCATCAAAAGGTATTTTTATAGNAGAGAACAANACACATAAACGATGACCAGTCTTGGGTGAGGTTTCCTCAGAAGTGACCCTGTGATCTCTGAGAAAACAACTGAGATTATATGGTCTACAAAAATTAAGGTTTCAANTGAAAAACAGAACTTGAAAGAGGTTTTCTTGTTTACTCCTTGAGTTTCCTGATGAGATAAATGATGATTTTAGCAAATATGTTTTTCTATTATGTAAAAAGTAAGTAGACATTTGAAAGATTTACCTATAAGTCAATAAACCACNATCTTAAAATTGATCAATATGTANTATTTAAAACAAGTCTATAGGTCAGACTAGTAACAGAATGAGAAGTCCCCTGATAGTGTCTCAGATTTCACAAGGCAATTGATCTCTAAGAAACTACTACCCATTGAGTTTTGGTAGAATATCAATATTCAATATCTCCAAATTACTTAAAAATTGCAAAAATAAGGAACCATTAAAACACCCCCTTTCAACTATATGTGTGTAGGAAGTTTCTAATCTCAACATTATAAGTAATGCAAAGATGCAAAATTCCGATAATTTTTATTAATCTAGACATTAAAAATATTTGTAATCTATAAGACAATGGACTTTCTTCAGTTTGTGTTTTAGAAAATAGACATTTTTCATAAAATATNCTATAAGATTAACGCGATCATTTTTTTGAAATTTTATGTAAATCTTAAAAACTTCCCAGTTTTAACTTCTAACACGGTAAACACTAATGACTATAATCTACATAAGCAAATATTCTTTGTAGCCCTCGGTTTGATGCTGACAATGAAGAGTAAAGTGAATGAATAGTTTGACATCTGACCTTACTGTAGTCACATGCTTCAAGAGTCCCTGGGCTGGAGATGCAACTTTTTCAAGCTGAGTTTGGAAGTCCTTACTATTTTTTTTTTCAGAAAGAAAGAGAGAGAGAGAGAGAGAGAGAGGACTTGAAATGTCATTTGAATCCCACCCCCTCTCCATCAGGACACGCTACAGCAGTTTGTCTCAGTTTGTCTTTTACAGCTCTTGTTTCCTTGTCTGTGGAAGGAAGATGCTGGTGGAGAATTCAGGTGGGTCACAGTGTACACAGAAATGAAGTGTTGTCGGCCTTGGCCATAGCCAAGAGTTGTAGTTGATTTTTTTTTTTCACTCTTTGGGGGCCGCCACCCAACTCCCAAATAAACACATGGAAACTTATTCTTCCTTAGCTTTGTTTGTTTCTAGCCAGCTTTTCTAACTTAAATTACCCTGTTTCTCTTTAACTACAGTTTGCCTCTGGGCTTCTTGTCTTTATTGTACATATCTTTCTTTCCTTCTTCATGGCTGGCTATGTGGCTGGATGGCTGGCCCCTGGCATCCTCCTCTCCCCCTTTTCTCACTCCTTGATCCTTCTTTTCCCCTTTTTTTGTAGATTTCTCCTCCTATTTATTCTCTGCCTGACAGCTCCACCTATTTCTCCCTCCTGTCTAGCTATTGGCTGTTCAGCTCTTTATTAGACCGTCAGGTGTTTTAGACAGGCACAGTAACACAGTTTTATAGGGTTAAACAAAGGCAACATAAAAGAATGCAACACATCTTTGCATCACCAAACAAATGTTCCACAGCATAAACAAGTGTAACACATCTTAAACGAATATTCCACAACAGACCGTAGCAGGTGTTTCTCCATTACACTAGGTCGTGAGAAGAGGGCGAAGATCTGGAAAGCAAGAAAGTTATGCTTCTAAGACTAGCGTCCATAGCTGAGGAAGTAGTTATCCTTGAGGGGAACCACTAAAGANGAGAAGCAGACTGTGAGCAAGGAACAGAAAACGNGGTTCAGAAAGAATTCGGAATTTAATGTTTTTGTTCTTTCATTGTTACTNGAATGCTATTTTAATCCCTTCCAAAAGATACAAGACTCTCTCCCCCTCTCTCTTCTCAAATGTGAACTGAGAGGGGACACTAATAAGTGAGGGAGGGTTAAGAATTGAGTGGTGAAAGCTAATGACACACATGTCTCAGTGGACATGGAGGAGAGAGCTGTGGTGGCAGACAGAGAGGACAGAGCTCNTCTATNAGTCCAAAATGCCAAGGATCTCACAATATCACCCAGCCCAGTGTTTTTCNNTTATAGTGGTGCTGTCACCTGCCATACTTCATATATTTGTATTGTTTTATAGTTTTTTTTAAGATTTCTTTTCCTAAATTAATATGACAGTTGGAGGCAGCAAGGCACAGCATAGAAAGATTAGGCTTTGGGCTTNGACAGAACTGACTTTGGCCCTTAGCTCTGCCAATATGGGGAATCTGTATTACTGATTCCTCGCCATATCCCTGACATCACACTAGCTCCTCACGAAACAAGACTGAGCAAAAGACATTTATAGACCTGTTCTCATGAAGCTCAGAGTGTCAACTCAGAGACAGATGTTATTTGAAAATGATTCCAATCAATGTGCAATTACACACTGAAATAGTTGTGTGGCTTGGGAGTGGAGCAAAATATGCAAATGAGCATGACAGGGAGGGGCAGAAAACTGGAAGACTTGATCAAGCAAGNATAGCTAGGGTGAAGACAGCAAAAGGAGAATGAAGATGTCTCTATTTGCTGGTAATACCACCTAGGGTTATTTATAGTTTAGCAANAGCACATGACCCAGCCGGCCCTAGCAACAGTGACTGCTTATTAAATGGTGACTGCAGTTGGCATTAGGCCATTGAGACATCATGTAGTTTAATGAGCTACATGATGTCAGCTCTACGTTCTCTTTATATTTCAAGTACACTGTCTCTTCCAGACCAAGGACTGGCTGACAATCCCTCCACTGACCAGCGGGCCTNTAGTTTAAGTGGGGAAGTGGTTTCTGTTGCCCTTGGTTACACAGAAGCTTTTTATTGGAGAAAAAGTATGTAGGATAAGTGTAGTGGGGTGGGGGAAGAAGATGTTGAAGAAACTCGGTGTTCAAAGTCTTCTGGCGACATGTCTGGAAANGTGACATTCCTTCCTCCTATCTGTCATTTGCATCCTGCAGGTAGAAGTTCTGACTTCCCAGCACGTTGCTGCAAGCGGAGGGCTGAACAAGGAAGCTACTGTACAAGAATGTCAGCAGCATCAGTGGACTCAAATTGAATGGCACAGCCAGATAGACTCGCCTGTCTGGTGCCTTTTAAATGGACTCCAGGGAGCATCCAGTGGCCCAGGGATCATACCACACATGGCCTCAACAGAAATCCCATCTCCAGCATGAATGACTTCTTGGGGTATTGCTGACAATTGCAATGTCTACTTAAGGTTGTGTGAGGACTGAGTGAGTACATGNGGCACTGTGGAACCTTCACTCTGGCACAGAGTGTCTTAGAGTTTCTATTGCTGTGATGAAACACCGTGACCAAAGCAGGTTGGGGAGGAAAGGGATTATTTCAGCTTACAGTTCCACAGCACTGTTCATCAATGAGGGAGGTCTGGACAGGAACTCAAATAGAGCAGGAACCTTGAGACAGAAACTGATGGGGAGGCCATGAAGGGGTACTTCTTACTGGCTTGTTCCTCATGGCTTACCCAGCCTGCTTTCTCTTTGAGCCCAGGACCACCAGCCCCTGGGTGTAACTGCCTACAGTGAGCTGGGCCCTCTCCATCCATCACTAATTAAGAAAATGCGCTACAGGATTTGGAAGCATTTTCTCAATTGAGAGTCTCTTCCCCCAAGTGACTCCAGCTGTGATAAATTAACGTAAAGCTAGCCAGCACACAGAGTAAGCATATGTTATCTAGAATAACTACAACACCTGGCCTCTTACCCGTGCACTCATGCATATACACCACACACATACTTTTATCATGTTGCTATCATGATGTGAATATTCTTTGGGTGTTGCATGTATTTAGAGGACTCTGAATTCAGCAAGTTTTCAAATATTGTGGTTGTTAAGGGCATCAGACAAAAAGAAGTATGATATTTTAGTTTCTACAGTGTCTTCTTCTTAGGGACTAATGCTTCTTTATGTTGGTGTGGAAGATACAAANGACACAGGAAGATTATTTTTGAAGCATCTCTTATTCTCTCCTAATTTCATGTGTGAACACCAATTTATTTCACTCCACCTCATCCATTATCCCAACTGCCGGGTACCCACCTCAGTGAGATCAAGGCTTAAGGCAGAAGACAGTAGGAGGGCAGCATTGTCACTGAGCTGGGAAGTTCAGGCCCCTGTGTCCTAAGTACTGCCTCGCAATCCTGCTGGCTTGTGGGCAGCTGAGCTCTCTAGACAGGGCCTCAAACGTTATTTCTAGGCTTCTGGTTTGTGAATACTTTTTCCTTTGAGTACACAATCATGGCCTAAATGACACGTAGGGGAGCAAACAGAAAAGTCAATCTCACTGGTAGAAGTGAGGTCACAAGGTACACTGTTGCACCCTCAATTTGTGNCTTNGTGTCAGAGAGTCACAACTTAACTGGGCAGAAATGACTGTGAGAGCCAGTGCCAGGAAAGGGTAGAGCTGCCCCCCACTGATACAAGCTCCAGGGTGAAACCCAGTGTAGGGGCCCAGTCATAGGGAAACACCAAATTTTGCCTCCAGTGCTCCACTATCTTATTAAAGTAAACATGAGGGGGGAATTATCTCATGGTTCTGGCAAGTGGAGGGGGAGAGTAACCATTTGGAACAGACCAGCACATTCTAGTATCCTTTAAAAGCCCTGATATCAAGAGAAACCATTTTTCTAGAGCCTAATCTACTGGGGTTTTATGAAAACATACCCAAGGGAAGATAAAACCCCAACTCCAGCTCCCTGTAGCCATCCTGTATCACCAGAGAAAGGGAAAGATGAAAAACTTGTGAAGGTCATAGTAAAGGGTACAAGTTTACAAAACATATGAAATGAACTGTAGAAACTTGCTCTCCTCAACAACACCGTATCACAGCCTATGGTGTGAAGCTCCGTTTAGTCAGTTATCAGGTAAAATCTGCCAGCCATACTGAAGGACCAGCTGAAGAAACCAAACAAGTATGGGAACCAGAAATGATGCGGTACAACTGTTGGAAACATGAGACCACCAAACACACACACACACACACACACACACACACACACACAAAAGCCCCCAAACACTGACTAACAGGATAATGTTTTAATGCAAATAAACAAACAGACCAAACACTATGCGAGAGCAGACAGGTGACCAGAGATGGAAACCCCAAGGAAGGAAGAAAGGAAAACAGCACACATCATAACACTGTTCCTTCAGTTAGTATCTGGACTG
>LZPO01076381.1:55044-66823 GCA_001675575.1 Neotoma lepida
AGCTTGGAAAAAATTAGACAGCTACTTAGAAGGTGTAAAGCTGATGGTTGGCCCTACATATGCTTATTCTACCACCTAAACTTTGAATTACTGCTCTGTTTTCCCTCAAGTATATCCATGTGTNTAGGACAGTAATCAAAACACATACCAAGAGGTGGGTGAAGGCTACTTGGTAATTTTCTTTTCCTGTATCCTAAATTTGGTACAAAAATGTGTCTGTATGTGTGTGTGTGTATGTGTATGTATATATATGATGTGTGTATGTATGTACATCATTTCTATCCATATATAATTTTTATAATGAGAAAATAATTTTTAAGTGTGTTTAATATCATACTTTATTGTTTCCACCTCCAAAAATATTTTCATGGCCCTCCCTGGAACTACTCTGAGACACAATGAACAGAGCTCACAAAAAAAGATTTTCCATGTTTCACCACACTTCTTACTGACTTAGAATGACACTGACACCCTAATCTCCTAATATGAGTCACCAAACATGAGCTGATTCTAAATAATATTATTTTCCCCCAAACCAAGTTGTATCCTGTGGACAAAGATTTTACAAATGCATTAAGTGAAAAACTCTAAGATCAACCCCATGCAGGTTCCAAAAATAATCTCCATCATCTGTAGGACTAGTGGCTAAGTCCCTGGAGGCTGGTATTTTAAACATGAATCACACTTTTTTTCTCATACTAAGTTTTTAAGACAATGCTTTAAATTAAGATAGCTCATAATTTTTTTCCTTTATTGTAATTCTTTGAAAAGTGGTTTTTCAAATGCTGGCAACCCTGAAACTCATCTAGCAAGAACCCTAACCCCCAGGCTGCCCGCCCCCCCACACACACCGAGTGCTCTGGCCAGCACTAAGAATCACCAGGAAGGCTCCGTGTGCTCCCAGCAGTGTTTGGACGTCTGGCATTTAGCACTGACATAATCAGCACTTGATCATTAAGAGAACACTGCACTGTTTACAATTGTCAAGCATTTGGGGCATTCTCCTCTGTTCGTTATCCCCAATTAGAAATTTGAATTAAGGTTTCCATTAAGTAAACACTCATCCCTTTCCCACGTTTACTGTGGAACACAAGCCAGCAATCCTCTTTAATTCCNTCCCATGCTGTATGTATGGGTTGCACTGTCGNGAAGGGGCTTTGGTAACATAATTATTCTCCCTCTGTGTATTTCAGCTACAATTCAATCAAAACTCTGCCTTCTGACGAAAAGCCTAATGAATTTTCCATCCCAATGTCTTATCAGCTGGAGGTACACTTGCAGAAATCTTGTGAAAATCAAGATACACACTCAGTACATTAACCTTAACGCAGAGCCTTATAGACTGACCATAGGAATCCCATTCTGGATGTGAAAAATCTGGATTTGTGGCTCAGTTCTACATGGAACTGGAAGGCCTTAAAAAAAGCTCTTTAACTTCTCTGAGTTGAGAATGTTTTATAATTAAAAATTAGATTCATAAAACGATATAACAATTACCATCTATATCAAATGAGATAATATATACAAGAAAATGCTGATAATGTTTATTTAGAATCAGCAGTCTACAGTCAATTCTCAATAAAGGTAATCCTCAAAGACATGCTTAACTCAAAATTTGACTCCCAGAAATGCTTTGATAGAGTCTAATGTCTCATTGGAATGCTTAATAGATCAACAAAGAGTGTAACCTAGGACAGTTTCTATTTAATCATGCAAGAATAATTGTAACAGGAAGGTTACACTTGAAGTATCTATCCTGGGGGTGGGAGGACATGTATTGTGCTTGATGCTTGAGCTGTCTAATTTGCAGAAAAGCAACCTTTTATTTTTCTGTGTCATTTCACAATGGTTTTGTCCTGGGCAAAGGGTAGGGTGGGGGCTGCAAAAAGAGAGACAAATTGGGAAGGTCTCATTTCTTTTCAATTACTACAGCCAGACTCCAAGGACATCATCTACAATGGGTAGTACATGGAGATGCTCCCTCCAGAAAACACTTTAATTATGGGCTGCTGGCAAGTGTCCAGGAGGGAGCTGGGTCTGCAGGCTAGAAGGCTGAATACTCAGGGGAGCACAAAGTAATTACCGTCATCAAGAGCAATCGCAACAATACCAGAGCTGGGCTCGCTTGTTCACAAACAGGCAATTCTTTCTGTGCAGACATTTGTGTTGACCCCTCATACAAAAGCCTCAGTGGGGGGAAAAAAAGCAGAGTATAACCTTTTCCTTCTTAATCATCACCATTTAGCAGGGTAAATGTCACCTGCTGCCTGACTTTTCATTAACCATATAAAAGCCTGGGAAAGAGTCCCTATATTTAGAGATACCTATTTAAAACAATAGTGATTTCCCACACTTTGCCTTTTTCCTTTGAAAATCAACCATCTCATTTTCTTGACTCCCCCAAGGGAATGCCGTAGGTGTCATCCCCACAACCACAACATCAGGAGTTTCTTAAGGCAGAATTGTTGGAAGCAAATTGGGTAACTGTGCTAACGATGAGACTCAATTTAACTGTCATCAGGAAATTATAAAATAGCTTATCAGAGATTGAATGTGAAAGAAAGACCCCGAGGAGTGTCATTTAAGAAGCAGTAGGTTAAACTGTGTAGGGAAGATTTCCGTTAGCTCATTAGTACTTGAAGTCAAAAGCATTTAAGGATCTAAGTCCCACCAAGGGAACGTGCTTGCCTTCATTTCTCCTGCTGGAGAATGATTAGCCAGAATTAACAAGAGCATCACTGGGNATTTCTTCCAAGATCAATTCAAACAAGAGTTACCCTGACACAGAAATCTTAAGATGCAGTTAACCTGGTTTTGCAACCCAGCATGCATGCCACAGAGTGTGAACCATTGGCATTTTCTCTCTGCAGAGTAGAATGTCACAGGAAATTATTGAGATAAAAACACAACCACACTGCATCTGTCACAAAGTCATGTCATGATGAGAAAAATTATCTAGCAATGCCTTGTTCTTTGAATGTCTCCATTCTATTCCCCTGACTGTCACTCACTCATTCGGAGCTCAGAGAACAAATCCCCTTAGGCAGGGTTAATGGTTGGAAGAGGGGGAGCTATCAGTCCCTTATTAGTTTCGGCAAGCATTTCCCTAGTGATTCCGTTTGTCTAATGTGACAGAGTCATTCACTATAGAATAATCTCCAAACTCTAATCTTAGGTGGTCGTTCTGTCACTCTGGGAGCAATCTCTGTAATGCCTTTTAGACAACACTCCAGTTTAACAGTATTAATGAAACAGGGTCCTTTAAAAACCAACGTGCTGAGAATAGTTGCTCTCAAATTTATTAAATAAATCTTACAGATTCAATTCTGCAGAGTCTCATATATATCACTACAAATAATAAGAGATAAGTTGTATGTTAGCATCAGGAAACCTGGAATTTAACTCAAGCTTCAGTACNAACTGCAGGAGCCTAGGCAGTCATCTGAGCACAAAATCCTCATCTCCAAACAGAGGTAATTGGGAGATTATCCACCTCACAGAGCTAAGGTAAGTGCCAGCCTAAACAGTGTTCCTTAAAACACACTGGGAAGCACTAGGCAAGAGAAGGAAATCTGAGCAGGTGGATACTGAAACCAAGTCTATCCTGATGGAAGCTCATTGAACAAGAATACTAATAATTAAAAAAAAACATGGAATATTTTGTCAATCTTATTCCCCCAGAATAAACCAGATACAGGGTAGATTCATGGACTGTTCCCTACTAGTCAGACTATAGCACTAGCATCTCTGAGAGTTGGGTATTTCTATCACTATTCTCAGCTGTAAATTACAGAAAGTGGCTATAAATCTTCAAAAGAACTAGCTGTGTCTGAGTTTTATCAAGGGAACATATGATCAAAAGATGCTTAACTAAAACAGATATGAATGGTGTCAAGAAAAAACAGGTCTTCTTGGAGCCAAGGACACAAATGTCAGCAGTCCATTTTTTAAGAAAAACTATCATTTACCAATTATGGATACTAAAATTCCACTTTTGATATCTGTAGAACTCAACTGGCCTTTGTAATACTCACTTCTAATTCAGAGTCTTGTGTAACATGAATTTCTAAATGGTCTTTTTAATTAAAACTCAGAGCCAGATATTGGGGTGAAGCTGAAAGATCAGAGAGAAAGAACAAGCCACGGCCAACCTCACCTTGCCAACTCCTCGGCTGATCTTGTTTCCTCAGACTTCAAGCTTCTGTGTCCTCACCCGAATGGATCTCAGCTGAACTGCTTAAAAGCCTAAAAGCTAAAAAGCCTCTAGTTTCTGGTCCTCAAGCCTTATATACCTTTCTGCTTTTTGCCATCACTTCCTGGGATTAAAGGCATGTGTCCTTCCCAAGCAAAGACATGAGATCTCAAATTCTGGGATTAAAGGTATGTGTCACCATGCCTGGCTNTTTCCAGTGTGGCCTTGAACTCACAGATCCTGATGGATTTCTGCCTCCCAAGTGATAGGATGAAAGGTGTGTGTGCCACCATTTTCTGGCCTCTGTCTAATCTAGTGGCTGTTCTGTTCTCTGACCCCAGATAAGTTTTATTTGGGTACACAATATTTTGGGGGACACAATATTACCACAGTCTTGGACACAAACAACACATGGGCTCCAACAAGGTTACCTATGCAAAATTTCGCTATCAGGTAGTGGAAAGGTGGACAAGTTTCTCTCTGGTTTCTTACAAAGGAACATAGAGTAGGTGGGATGCTTCTCAAAGGAGAAAGAAGGATGGATGCCGAGCAGGGGGAAATGGCATCTCTCTACTATAGTGAACTGTTGACCTATGTACAATAGTCTACATATCTCATTTCACTTATGTTTCATGGTCAAGTAGGACGATGTGCTAATATGCTCAAGATACAGATGGGGAGACCAAGCCCCAGATAAATTCAGCAGCTTTTCAAGTGTTATATGCTGAGTCTGAAGTGAGGCAGAAGGCTGGCTTATAAATTGGTGTAAACAAAAATTCTGTAAACTAATATAAAGGGGNAAAGGCATATTGCAGAAGACTAAAAGAATCTCCTTTGTCCTGTTTATGTCAGCCTCCCNTGGAGANGAATGTGGATGGCCAGTGGCCGTGTTAAGCACAGTGGTGCACACTCTGCTGGCTTCTGATCAATGTGGCCGAAGCTGCACNTTGCTCTTCAGTTGAGGGGCTATGTGTTATCTTCTCTGTGTTATATGCAACTCCCCACCTTGGAGATGCACAAGACTGCTCTGTACCATGAATATTGATGAGTCTATTTGCCAGCCACCTGTAGACACGCATTTATTCAGAGCTGGTGAGGATCATAAAAGGCACAATTCTGGAAAGTTTCCTTCCTCTTCCAGTGAACTACTGATGACACCAAAAACTACAACAGAAAGTTACCAGTTGTGTGTTTATTCTCTAATATTGTAATTGTTATTCATATAGGATTGAGCAATGGACTGAATAATAACAGTTTTAAGTTTGTAACTATTTTTTCTACAATTTTCCAGGCAGGATAGTATAATAGACTAGACTCTTGTGTGACTACCTGTTAGTTGACTNCATTGGGGGAAGGTAACATGATTCTCAATCTTCCCACCTGTAAGCTGGAGGTGGTAATGTTGGCTTCACAGGGTGACAATGAGCACTTCACAGGGCATCTGGCATGGAGTAAACATTAAATATAGAAATAATCACCCTTAGACAGGTGAACTAACCCATTGTCTTGATTTCTTCTCCTTTTGCTGGGACAAAATACTCTGACAAAAGCAATCCAAGGGAAAAGGAGTCTGTTCTGCCTCCCAGCTCAAAGATAAAACCCATCCAGGTGGGGCAATNGAGACAGCTAGAGCCAAAATAGCTGCCGCATCATAGCCACAATCAGGAAACAGAAAGATGAGCACATGCTAGTGCTCAGCTCACTTTCTCCATTTTTATATAGTCCAGGATGCCCTTAACTGGTCTTCCATGGGACTTTTTAGAGATGTTTAGAGTTATTTATTATCCCTCCATGTATTCCTTCCTCTGTTCTGCCTTCCCATCCTCCACCCCAACTTAGCTCCTGTTCCATTATTACTCTGGAAGCCTTTAGATCACTATATTCTACCTACCCTACCTTGTCTTCCACCATGGCCATTACTAATTTCCTGACATCTATGAATATACTGAACGATGAGCACAGAGAAAAAGAGTTAAAATGGACATATCCTATAAGGGGTGACAATGTTCCTACTAGACACCGCAAGCTAAGAAAGAAAAATTCCAGTGCTAGGAATGAGTTACCTCTTTTGGAATTGTTGGCTAATTATGCCCCATAAGCCCCAAATATTACAGTTGTTGGTTACACTCCAGAACTTGATAGTAAGACCCTATTACCAAAGATGCAATACAACATATTTGAGTTACAGAATGTGGAGCTATCAAACTGCTATTGACCTGGAAGCTCCATCCCTACTGGCTAGTTTTCATAGTAATGGAAGGTGATATGTAAGCTACTGGAAAAGAAAAGTCATTAATTATATCAATTTTACCCATCTACGAACACTACAAACGTCAATGATGACTAGCCTAGCAAGACATGTTCACCAGCTCAATCATGGCATGAACATGATGGAGCAATCAACCACTCTCTGATTGGATTTCAGCACCATGTCACAAGATGAAAACCATACCTGGCACAACTGTCAGACTAAGAAGCAGTGACTGGACAGGTCATAGGACCTAGAGGAGAATCTACTAGTGTTATTCTGCTATAGTATTAAACCAACTTCTAATGATTTATCATAGATGAATACATCACAACCCTTACTGGAGAAAGCTTCTATTAGTAGTAGGTGGTGATTAACACAGAAACTCACCACTGGTCAAGGTACAGATGATAAGAGACTGCAGATGTTCAGATCTAAATGAGACATAAAAATCTCATCCCTCCTTCAAAGGCTCAGAGATCATTGCAAAAAAGGGGAGTAAAGAATGAAAAAGCCAGAAGGGNGTGGATAACTACAAGGAAACTGTGTCTTACAAACACATCAGGGAAGTTGCACATCTGAACTCACTGCAGTTGTGACAGTATTTGGACATCCTGTGCAAGTTCAAGCTAGCCCAAATCATAACGTGGAGATGGAAAATGGCCATGAAGTCTCATCCCTAGCTGAGGAGCTATTGGCAATTGCTAGTTTCTAGGAAACAGAGAGTCTGATTCCTTTGAGAGAGCCCTAGGAAGTTGATCATGTTCCAGCGAAAGACCACAACCAAGCATATGTAGGCAGCACACATTGGACTTATTGGGTGTAGATAAAAAAGACACAAAGAACAGAGGTANGAAAAGGGGTTGAATCTAGAAGTAGTAGGGGTAGGGAGTAAATATGATCAAAATACATTGTATGAAATTCTCAAAGAACTAATAAAAAATTAAAAGGAACAAAAAGAAGATATAAGTCTTCCCTTACCAATTAACATATCCAGATAACCATATACACCCAGAAGCCCATTCCCCAGGCGATCTAGATTCTATCAGATTGACAGTTAATACTAACCGTCATTACATACAAGATCACAGAGTGACAACAAAAGGTCACTGCTGCCTTTGATTCCAACTACATGCCACTCTCCCTATTATCTCCACACTTGTATTTCCCTATCCAACTTCTCACTGGCCTCTACATTTACACTCTCTCAGTAATTCATATTTATTATTGATTTTTAATGAAATTTTGCTATTTTATATTCATATAAATACTATNTAAAAAGACATGTATAGATCAGCTTCTTACATGGACCTAAGCAAGCATCTTTTTTTTTTCTTTGTGAGACCATTGATATTGAGAGATATTAATGAGCAGTGTTTGGTCTTTTTTCCTTTTATTGAAAATAAATCTTTTTCTTACATAATATATCTTGATTACTGTTTTCCCTCCCTCTCCTCCTTCAAGTTCCTCCCCACTTCCCTCCATATCCAGATCCACTCCCTCTCTGTCTCTTAATAGAAAACACACGGGCTTCTTCAAGGTAATGATAAAATAAAATAAAATAAAATAAGATAAAACAGAAATTAACACATCAAAATCGGACAAACAAAAAACCAGAGGGAAATGAGCCCAAGACAAGGCACAAGAAACAGAGACCTACTCCTTCACACAAATAATACAGCAAAATATTATTCCCCCTCTTCCCACTACACCAGAATCCATTCAGACTTCTTCTAAACCCCCAAAAAGATAAAAGANAACTTTTATTAAATTGTCAAAAAAAATCCAAAACATTAGAACATTGATTCTAATTTAATATAAATACAGAAAATTAATTCACCCTGAGGTGAATGCATATTTTATTTAAAATACTTCCTCAGAATGTAGCTAGAAGCCCATCTATGAAGAAGGAACAAGCTTCTGATATGGTAACAAGGCCACCTCACCATGTTTTACTTTATGAGGATGAGCCATATCATAGGAAGAGCCAGGGCCTTGAAGTCAGTCACAGAGACCTTGAATTCAGCTCAGCCACTGAGTAGCTGTTACCAGTTGCTTTCACTTCCTGTGTCTCAGCTTTGCCACTTGTAAGACAGAGGTAATGATTCCTGGCTGAAGAAGGAGGGACCACTCACCTTAAACAAAGCCCAAATCAACAGGTGTCAGGTTTTTTCCCCAAAGATTACAAGTTGAAATAGTTGTATTTCTGTATTTGTACCTACAAAGTACATTAAGTTTTTCCAAGCTCTTTAATTGCATGTTCTTATCATCACACTCTTGTAAAACAGATAAGATAGATAAAATTAAATCTATTTAATATATAGGAAAAGCAGAAAGGCAGATGGATTAAGCTGGACCTTCCTTAGATTGCAGCCCATCAGTGATTGAGCTGGATTTTAGTTCTCTGATACCTGGCTGTCTCAGCCATAGCATCTTCCAGGTCTTCATGGCATTGTAGGTGAATATACTGTTCTAGCTGTATGGATCTCCTTGCCACCAGTATTCAGGTTGCACATACTCTGGCCCTTTCTTTTGTTCATTCACAATAGCATTTTTCTTCTTTGTGCATATATATTGCCTCTTCTTCATTATTTATTTATATGCAAATGTTTAATACAAGTGCTAGTGCGAATTTATATTTTCCTACAAAATATTGCTGATCTTACAATTATCTCCAAGAAATTCTCTCTCTCTCTCTATCTCTCTCTGAATGTGTGTGTGTGTGTGTGTGTGTGTGAATGTTCATGTGTATGTGGATACACAGGTGTGTGTAAGGTTGCTCATATATGTGTGTGTACATGATTGCAGAAGTCAGGTGACAACCTCGGTGTCATTCTTCAGGTTCCGGAGATCTTTTTTGGAGACAATTATGGCCTTACAAGCTCAAGGAGCTAGTTTGATCCCAAGAACCCATATGTAAAAAGTGGTATATAATTGTAATCCCAGTGCTGGGAGGCAGAAACACACAGCTCCCTGGGAATCCCTTGCCAATCCCCTCTTCTGCTAGTCAAGTTCCATGCAAGCAAGAGATTCTGACACAAAAACACCTGAAAAGTGGCGTTCGAGCTTCTCTGTCCTCCACATGTACATATACATGCACACACATACATGCACACAAAACTCTTGGTTCGAGCTGNATCTGACCTGGCCTGAAAGCNTCCTTCCTGTGATCTAGTCTCCATGGTACCAGAAAATATTATTCAAGCTGCTCAGGGAGGGAAGCAACTAAACAGTCCTACCCAGCTGCAAAACCTATGAGTCACAACAGTGACCAGCATGGCAAGACATCCATAAACGTGCAATAAGTGGCACTCACATGTCAGTGGCAAACAACAGTTGTTTAGACTCAAGACCCACTCAACAGGAGTGAAGTCATGCCTAGTACTGTTAACCTTGAGTTTCCCAGGGCTAGTGAAGTAATGGACATTGGAAGTGTATCTCCTACTCTCACTGTTAGACCAGTGTAATTCCTTACTACATTCTATATCTTATCCTTGTACCCAGAGGTAAGTGTAGCTCTCACCAGCCCCCATCAAAGACGCTTCTCTCTACAGCAAATGGAAGCCGTCTCAGAAAACCACACTGAAAACAGTGAAGAGATGAATAGATAGTGGGGAGGCCAGTCCCAAAGGACACATCTACATCGCAGCGCCTGTGTCTATGGCTCAGAAAACAGAGGAAGAGGAGTGCAAGGTTTTTATGAGTCTGTGGTGGTTTGAATAAGAATGGCCCCCATAGGCTCATATATTTGAATGCATAGTCCTAAGGGTGTGGCACCACTTGAGAAAGATTAGATTAGGAGATGTGACCTTGTTGAAGGAAGTGTGTCACTGGGGTGGGCTTTGAGGTTCCAAAAGCCCAAGGTAGACCCAGAATGTCTCTCTCTCTTTCTCTCTCTGTCTCTCTCTCTCTCTCTCTTCTTTCTCTCCCTCCCTCTCCTCTCCGCCCCCTCTGCTTGCAGATCAGGATGTAGCTCCTAGCTACTTCTCCAGTACCACACCTGCCTACATCCATGCTCCCTGCTGCCATGCTCCCCACCATGATAATAANGGACTAAGACTCTGAAACTGTAAGTCAATTAAAGCTCTCCTTTACAAGAGCTGTAATGTCATGGTGTCTCTTCATAGCAATAGGACAATGACTAAGAGAGAGTCAGAATACCAGGAAGTCTGCACTGAAATGCTCTCTCCAAGAAATGACTGCAGAAACAAGACCAGAACAACAGCAACCTCCATGAACATATTAACANGGTGGGGGAAATGTTTAAGGGCTTTTACCCTTAGATGGAGAACTACAGGCAGCTGCTGACTGACGGGAGAAGGAAAATTAGCCTCATCCATGGATGAGCCCCCTTATTGGTTGTCCAATGTAGAGTGTTCAGCCCTGACATGATATACACACAAATACAGAATCAGCAGGTTGTATTTATCTGTTTGTGTACATGTGTATACATATGTAACAGGAGTAAGGAAAGGAAAAGAGACTATCAACTTGAGAGTGGGGGCCGTAAAAGGGGTTGGAGGGAAGGTACCTGGGATGGACTGGAGGGGAAAAGTGATACAGTTTTATTTCAATTAAAACATATTTAAAATAAATTAATTAATAAAATGATATTAATATGTTCATGTCTATTTTAAATATGGGAAACAGTCATAGAGAGGTTACATTATTGGCTNAAGGTGAAGTTGTCATCTTAAGTAAGTGGTAGNATAGAAGTCTGCATTCCACATCTGTCTGGATTTTTTTAAGTGCCTTTTCTTGGCTGCACATATTCAATAATTCCATCCACGAATATTTGCTGAGACCTTGGGTGGAGCTAAACATCCCAGAGAGACAGAAAGAAACAAGAAAGGTACACTCTCTATCATTTACAGTATTCCCTTTGGGGAAGAAGGGAAATATATGCATGAACTAATGAGCAAGGTCATTTAAATGAAGGTAAGTTCTATCAAAAAAAAATAAATAAATAAAAAGATAGGGAAGGAATTACCAGGAGATGAGACAAGGAGAGGCAAGGATACCAACAATTCTACAAACACATGATAAAGGCCTCACAGCAGATGTGACATTGCAAGAATAAGGTCTCCAAACAAGAAGTGGCCTGTCATGAGAGATTGGAGGCAAGACCTTCTGGAAAGCCTTGCCCAAAGAACTTGTTAGAAGGTCAGAAGAACAAAAGGAAGGCAGGGTAGTTAGATCACAATGCAAGAAGTTGTGCTGTCGTTGAAGACAGNAATGTCATGACAATTTGGAAATGTAAAAATCATGAATACAAAACATCTGGCAGATGAATACAAACACTGCCAACAGTTTTATAGTAACAACTATTGATCAACCAC